>JAYDZE010522107.1:0-15360 GCA_034509125.1 Monilaria moniliformis
TTCTTATTAACATTTTCATCTTTTTCTTTACCAGATTCATTGGCATCTTCAGATTTGTATATGATCATGTATTTGGTCCATTCCCACAGAGAGCCTATGCAGATCCTTCTGAGAAATGGCAACTAGTTATAGCTTGTCTTAAGCATTTTCAGATGTGAGTTTTATTAATTCCTGGATTGAGCAGCCTTTCTGAATTTTATTATGAGAATTGATTCTTTACACATTTTTAACTTCTATCATTGCTGCTATAATTTCTTTACTTTAGTTTAACAATATTATGATGTGTAGGATGTTGAGCATGTATGATGTAGGAGAAGAAGATTGTGATGCTTTTGTTGATGAATCTCAAAATTCATTGGTGCGGCAGTCTCATCCAATTCATATGCAGCTTCCAGTTGTAGAAATTATGAAGGTATTAGCCTTTTACTTGTTCTCAGATCATCCGTACGTACTTTTGTTGCTTTGCTGATGTTTCCATTATACCGTTACACTTCAATTTTGCCAGTTTGCTTTTACTTTCATAAGATAAATCTGAAATTTTGTTTGCTTTTTTAAAGAGTTACATTTGGCAAAAGGCTTTATATGAAGGACAAGGAACAAATCTATTTCTTCTGTTACTCTGATATCAGTTACACAATCTCCTTTACAATGTTAAAAGTGTTTTGAAGCTCTTTCTTCTTCTGATGCATATTCATCAATCTGTGACTTATCTAGGTGTTTGTGCGGTTTTAGATTATTATACTCTCACAAACAAGGATGCTGTTACATTATTGAAACTGATAGCTTCTGTCATTTTATTTGGGTGATCGTGTGTCTGTATCATCTGGTTTTCATTTTCTCTCATGTCAACTAGTAAATTCTTGGAGATCCCTGTTTCGAGACAACCCAAAGCTTAAAAGCTTTGCATTCTTAGCTCAATAGAAATTAAACAATGTAAATGCTAAAGCTTGAAATGAATTGCACACAGTATGAGCAAAATGATTATTAACCAGCTTACTAAATTAATCTACATTGTGGATTTGGGTTTACATTAAACATATAGAATCATGTTTAAGGTAGCTTGGTGAGCTTCTAGTTGCAAAGAATTCAAAGCCTTCCTTGTACCTAACATTACTAAAGATTGGAGTATTGTGCTGTGTAGTATGAATATTTTGCTTGTTCGATAATACCTTTCAATTTTACTGGTAACTTGTTTCTTATCAAAAGGAACTGTTAACTTGAACCAAGTGCAAATAAATTATTTATTAATTTATTGCTGATCAAGAAAGGGCATGACTATTGCTTAATGAAAGAATGCAATTGGTGGTAACCTTTGTCAGGTTTCCCTTGAGAATGCTTCTTCTGTAGTAACCGTAGGATACTAGGAGGAATTCTCGCAGTACGCCTGATCTTGAAATATAGGATTTTCATTTTAGTTTTTTCTTATGTTATTATTTGACAAAGCTATGTAAGGAATCTGCATTTGATTTCCCAATTGTATACAATATTTGCACAAATTGCTCTTCAGACGCTGTACATTTTTGATGAGTAGTTTTTTCAATTTTATGCTCTGGAGTTTGGACGTCCACCTGCCTCTTTCAACACACAGCTTGCATGATAAATTTTTTAGCATCATGAATTGAATGAGATTCACGCAATAAATACATCCTTCTTCCGTGAGTTTCTACTTTATAAAAAGACTCAGGGTACAGTTTACATTCTCTAATGAACTAAGCAGTAGTTATATCATCTATCTATTTCTAGCTATCTTACATGCTTCACAATGACACCCTGCCATTGGCCAAGAACTGGCCTCTCATGATTGACAGCTTCTAAGAACTTCATTATTTTTTGGATCTTATGTTTCCTGTATCTGCCCTGGAATGTAGGTCAATTTGTCATTCCTACTATTTTATTATCTTTATTGTTTCTCAATTAGGATTGAAAGCAGTCTGCATACCATTTTCCATTTTGTGCTTTCTTAATGTTACTTCTAATTACACTTGGGTTTATGATTTAAAAACCAATAATTTATATTCAGTATTCTGTTATTCTTATGGGGTTGAAAAAGTTTCTTATGAGTTTTTCGTTGGTTATTATGCAGGATTTTATGAGTGGGAAAACCTTGTTTAGGAATATATTGGGTATTGTTTTACCAGGAGTTAATTTTCTAATCACAGAACGTACGAATCAGATTTACGGGCAGTTCCTTGAAAAGGCTGTCCTGCTTTCTTTGGAAATTATTATTCTTGTTATGGAAAAAGATTCAAATGTTTCTGACTTCTGGCGCCCCCTCTATCAGGTATTTAATGCTAAATCTTGTTTTTGGTAGCCTATTATTCAATATATTTGAATGTTGATTTGTAAGGCAAACTGCTGCTTCTTTTTGTTTTCTGAAAACTCTTATAACTATTTTTCATTAATGAGTTAGTTTCATAATTTTGAGTTAAACATGTTATATTAGCTATGGAGTTTCTGAACTATAAATTCTTCTCGCATTTAATTCCCTAGTCATTTCACCGCTAGTTCACAAATACCTTTCCTTTACACTACTACATTAATATACTGAGGCAGTGAGGCTGAAAAAGCTTGTCAATCCAAATGAATCATTTCTATCCCTTATGGTGAGCATCCTTATAGAAATTCCTTGATGTGATGAGGGCGCCCTCAATACCTTCCCCGAATTTTGGAGATTAGGATTTTATGGATTTAGTTATGAGCAATCAATTAAGAGATATGTTCAGTTCCTGACATGGAGTTCTTTACCATTGAGATCTAATCCTGCTCTTCAGTGGGGAAATAACTAATAGTTCAGCTATGGCGAGTCTTTTAACACCAGATGTCTAGATCTATCTAAGCCATCTAGTAGTGGTAGTAGGAGTGTTATTTCTGTTTCCACTAACAAATAATAAAATGTAATGGAAATCTATAACTCTTTTTCTTCTAGTCGGAATGCTTAACATGTAATTATCTTTTCATTGCTGCCATTAATCACATTCCTTTTCTCATTATTATATCTCTCTGTTGCAAACCACAGGTGATCTTTAGTTAGTTCTCAACCATATATTGATGAACATCTGTATTGGTGCTAACACTTGATTAATATCTAAGCCAGTACACTGAGTGGAAAATTCCCTGATTGTTTCTTTGGTGCAGCCTTTGGACATCATTCTCTCTCAAGATCATTGTCAAATTGTAGCTTTACTTGAATACGTTCGATATGATTTTCAGCCACAGATTCAGCTATGCTCCATTAAAATATTGAGTATTCTAAGGCAATTGCTCAATCTCCCTTGTATTCATCTGCTGTTGTAGTCTTAAGGTGAAAATACTTGTTGACTATGACAATTTGTCTTAAATCTTAATGGATGCAGTTCTCGTATGGTTGGGCTCTCACAGTTGCTGTTGAAATCCGGTACTGCTAGCACTTTGGTTGAGGATTATGCTGCCTGCTTAGAGATGCGGTCTGAAGAGTGTCAAATAATTGAGGACAGCAGTATAGATCCTGGTGTCCTAATTATGCAAGTAAGTCCCCTTCAAAAAAGTATTTATGCAAGGAAAGTCTTTCATGCCTTTTTCTTTGGCAACAATATTGAAAGCACCAATCTCTAGTTCATATAAGTTCAAGTTGTGAACTGGACCGATATTAAATTCACATTCTTTTTGAAAAAAAATTGAATGGGAAAAAGAGGCAAGAATTTCATCAAGGGGCTATAGAGTATAGAGATAATTTAATGTGTTCATATTATTTAGAAACTATAGGTCATGCAGCTTAATAGGACACATGTAGCTTGCAATCATTAAATAGTTGCGTGTGAACAGTCAGGTTTTTAATGGGCTTGGCTAGTTCTGTTTGCATATTTTCTTTTGATGGGTATATAAACTTCATTAATAAAACGTAAACTTTTTAGAAAACACTGTCATACCCCAAGGGAAATAACTCAACTTGGGAAAAGCCAATGAGTCCAGAGGGGATAACCTTGATCACAAAAGAATGTTTTCTAGAACAAAGCCTAGCAAACAAAGGAGTGAGAAAAAATAACCAAGAACAACAAAGAGAAAAAGGGACATGAGGCATCCAGGTACAGCCAAACACGCGCATGTCCATGGAGAAAAGGAATAGGGGCCCTTAACAAAGTCCCACCAAAGCAAACCGCTAATGGTGGTGGCCCTGGCCTTGTCGAAAACTTGTCGGAGAAACCCATTGGGATAAATCCCAACAAGGAAAAGAGTACCTGGAAAGGACACTTATCAATCCACAGAAGCAGGAAAGTTAGATCGAAACTGAGATGCTTGCCCACAACCTCCTGAGGAAACCTTTTTCAATTAATGCTCGATCACTAATTGGCTTGCAGTAATGCTGTCAGAAACTAAGGGGTACTTCGTTTCATGGGCTCGAAGCGCATAGCCATTGTTTACCTAAATGCTTATACAACAGAGAATCGCATCAGAATTTTACACTATGTTTAATCTTCTAGAGTTGGCTAAAGTTGCTTTAATTCTCTTTATATTTTACTGCATCTATGATCTATCTAGAGAGTCCAAAACTTTAAACTTCTGAATGCAGCTGCTTATTGACAATATCAGTAGACCGGCTCCAAATATCACTCATCTATTGCTTAAATTTGACGTTGATGGCCCTGTTGAGAGGACATTGCTTCAACCAAAGTTTCAGTACAGGTTTTTTTACAACTATTTTCACTAAAAATATATCTACTACACTCATTTGTTGATTAATTTGATTTCTTTTGCTTCACTTGTTAAACATGTAACATGCTGTATTGTGTCTCATAGTTGTTTGAAGGTCATTCTTGGAATTCTGGACAAACTTTTGATGCCAGATGTCAGTGCTTTACTTCATGAGTTCGGCTTTCAGGTTGGGAGCGTTAATAAATGTATATGCTTCTTGTCAATGATTCAGTGATATGGATGTTGTAGACCCATATGCTTTGTACTTTTCTCAGCATAAGCTAAGTACTTTTCTACAGCTCCTTTATGAACTATGTGTGGATCCACTGACTTCTGCACCTATTATGGATTTGATGTGTACCAAAAAGTACCAGTTTTTTGTTAAGGTAATTCCTTTACCATGATATGTTCAAATATTTTTATTCAGTTAATGAGCAGGCTTTGGCTAATATTATATTGATTATATGTCCTAAAATGTAGCATCTGAGTTCAATTGGTGTTGCTCCCCTTCCAAAGAGAAGCAGTGGCCAGGCTCTTCGAGTCAGCTCACTTCATCAGGTTTTTTGCTGACTAATCCATATTTATATTCATCTGTAATATTTTGATGTGAATTTTATTCTATTGCTTTTTTGTGCATGTGCCAGATGGCAAATGCATGGTTTCTGATTTAATTTTTTATCTTGATCTGATATAAAGTACAATAAATACCTTCTAAATGGTACTAGCCTTGACCTCATAACAAGTAATTGCTTCCTTGCTAATTTATGCTTCTTGCCTGTAGAGAGCATGGTTGTTGAAGCTTTTAGCTGTAGAATTACACTCAGCAGACATAACAGATCGCAATCATCGTGAAGCCTGCCAAAGTATTCTCACTGAGTTGTTTGGCCAAAGACATGCGGAATATGGCATTGATCATGATGGATCTAATTATATCCTTCATAATGACACACAAATTGGAGCAAATGGTCCAATTAGCAAGAGTAAGGTAATGTGATTTACCATATTTTTCAAGATAAGCAATTTTTTCTGGACCTATGTTCTTCCAGTTTTGCCTCACTAATAGGAAATTACATAGTGAGGTGGTCGTGAGCAAAGTTTGTATGCATACTCTACTTAAATAGTGCATATTCCTATGGAGAATTGAGTTTTATTTATTTATTTATTCTGATAACTTCCTGATCTCTCTATTTGGGATGCCTTGTTTGTTATGCTTGAGTTTTATTTATTTATTTATTTATTCTGATAACTTCCTGATCTCTCTATTCTGATAACTTCCTGATCACACTATACCTTCTGAAGAGGTATAGTGTGAGGTGGTATGGTAATGTGTGACTCTTATGCCTAATGTTGATGTACAATCTATGTTAAAGAAGGCATTACCAGATAGAACTCAAATGTTTTTCATGGTTTTGATCCTGTTTGTTTCCTCATTAATTAGATAGTGATTGTGATGTATAAGATGCTTAGCTGCTTAAAAATTCAGTTTATTTCTATATGTCAAACAGTTTTCTCTTTATCCTGTTTACCCTTTATTAGTGTGGCTAATAAAGAACTCACTTACCTGAAGGTTGGTTTGGATGTCTGCAGATGGTTGAGTGTTTTTCACCATCCATATTTTCTTTGTAAGATGAATGAGCTATTCCGCAATAGAAATTAAGACATGTAAATAAGCCTCTACTTTGCAATTACCAAGAACAATTTGGAATGTGGAGACCATAATGTTTTTGTTTGGTGACAATATACTGCATACCTTTCTGTACTGGCAAAACTGTTTAACAATCAGTTTTCTCCATCATTAGGTTTAATGCTTGTCCAAAATGCACTCACTTGTTGGTTTATCCTTATTTTGAATAATAGGTGCTCGAGTTGCTTGGTGTTGTCCAGTTTGAGTCGCCTGATATCACTTTGAAGTCGTCGCAGTTTGTTTCTAGTGTGAAATACTCATCCCTGGTAAGGTGAAATCATTTTTACAGTAGTAGATTTGCTTTATCTAATGCCATATGCTTTGCAGGCTGAGGATATCCTCTCCAGCCCAACAACATCAGGAAGGGATGTCTATTACAGTTCGGAACGTGGAGATCGCCTTATTGACCTAGCATCTCTTAGAGATAGACTTTGGCAGGTGTTTTCTCACCCCCACATCCTCACTTTTCATGTCCGACTCGTCTTGACCTGTGTATTCAGTGAGTAGAAGTTTAAATTAATTATAACTTCTCTCGTCAGAAATTCAATTTGTATGATGCCCAGTCAAGTACTTTTCGGAGTGAAGCTGAGTTGAACGAAATAAGGGAAGCAATTCAACAACTTTTAAGATGGGGATGGAAATACAACAAGAACCTTGAGGAACAAGCTGCCCAGCTACATATGTCAACAAGCTGGTCTCAGATTGTTGAGGTTCACCATCTCATGCACATCTTCCTTATAATAATCTTTAATCACGAACCCTCTATCACAATATTGAGTTCGCTCTGGGAGTTGAGGGTGATTTTTTTTTTGTTACTTTTGTCTATGCATAAAGTCAATCCTGCCATTTTTCTATTTTCTTGATGTTGAGTTGTAACATTGAAAGTAATAGAGGTGTAAGTGACAAGATGCCAGCACGTTGGTAAAAGAAAATGTTGGTCTTGATATAAGTTATTTATTTGTCGATTGCCTCCTTCCGATTTCATTTTATCAATGGTCTTCCTGGTTTTTTTGGTTCTGATCCTATTCTGTTTTCCTCCAGATAGCTGCATCTCAAAGGATCTCATTTCTTGAGAACCGATCTGATATACTATTCAAGTAGGTCCATATCTGCCATTTTGTTATCTACTAAGGCATACTTGGGTTTGTACTTTGTACTCACTCTAGAGTCATATGAACAGGTTACTAGATGCTACCTTGAATTTCTCTAGTGCTCCTGACTGTTCCTTGAAGATGGCTCAGATAATGACCCAGGTTATAAACCAAATAAGTTTCAGCTTCTTTGAGTTAATTCTGTATTTTTTTAATCTTTATTGATCATTTCTTGCATTTTTTAAGGTTGGTCTCACTTGCATGGCAAAACTGCGTGATGAGAGATTTGTCCTCTCTAGTGACTCAACATCTGATACGGTCACATGTCTTGACATTATCATGAGTAAACAATTATCTAATGGAGCTTGCCGCTCTATTTTATTCAAGCTAATTATGGCAATTCTTAGACATGAATCTTCAGAAGCACTGAGAAGGCGGTAATGACATCTGACTGACAAAACACTGCCTCCACATTGAATGTTTAGAAATGAAAACTAATAAGTTTTGAACATGTTTTGTTATATCTTAATCCAGCCAATATGCTTTGCTTCTGAGCTATTTCCAGTACTGTCAGCACATACTTGATTCCGATGTTCCGACAACAATTTTGCAGTTCTTGTCCGAAGACGGACAAGAAGATGAAGAATTAGATCTTGAAAAGGTTCAATTTCATAATTTAAATATTTATTTCCAGCACTTTCATTATATTGACCACAGCACATTTTACAGATTGATAAAGATCAAGCTGAATTAGCTCATGCAAACTTTGCAATCCTCAGAAAGGAAGACCAGCCCATTCTTAACTTGGTTGGATACTTGAAAAATCTTCTTCTGAAATTTTGTACTCTTTACTTATTCCATTTATTATTATAATGTTTTGCCATTTGTTGCTAATGATGAATATAAGTAAAGTTATGCATTTAATTTCTCCTACCTTCACATTCTTGGCACTCTGAGATGCTGAAATCGAAGAATGCACTCTAATACCTAGATGAATGAAAAATGACTATGGCATATATTGCAACGTCAGGAGAAGCTAAATAAACTAATGAAGGTGTGGTTGACACTACTTAGAAATAGGAATCAATATGAACTGTGGTTTTTGTTGTATGTGGGAATCTGCAGATTAGGATTGGGTAGGTAGGTTAGTCATTCCTCAACAATTGGAGTAGATTATGTTGTCACATTTTTGTTAAGAATCTGATGCTACATTCCAAGGAAAAACTTGGCTAAATTCTAATCGCAGATTATCCGGTATCCTCTGTTTCCTTCTTTTTCCTGCACTCACTTCACGCCCTTGAATTCTTATTCACGGATGAATTGAGAAAGCCAACATAGATTTGATATTCGATTATGACGTAGGGCTGGTGCTGCTGTTGCCTGCGCATAGGGTCACCCTCCACTCCCATCCCGGGGTGCTAAGGGGCTTTTGTTTTTGGAACAGACGGCATTGCTGACGCCTTGAATCAAGGCAAAGTTGTAGCCCGAAATAACAAATCAAAAGAGAGATAGAAACTCTAAGGTGTCCCGTGGTTGAAGTTTTTCAACTGACGAATATATAGATATAATTAGGGCCTTGTCTCAAGTCCACTGGCCGGTCTACTAACAGATATAACATGCATAAAAGAAAATTTATCATTTACTTATCATAATTTCAAATTTGAATGGCTCAAATGGTATATGCCATTTACCACACTATTCTAATGGTTCTGATAGAACATTCAAAGGCATGGAGTATAAACCGTTTTTATCTCTCATTGGTGCTATTTCATATTGGTTGGAGCAGATACATTATTGAGTTTAAAAGGTTTAATTATAATGAAATAATGCTTCTATGTTGAAATACGTTGATATCTTGGAATCTTAGTTTCTTCTACTGTATGCGAGATAGTATCGACTCTGTTATGCTCTATTGGACAACTGGACAGCATGCCTTTATCAATTGGGACAAATTTCTAGACATAGCTAAAGCTGGTGTCTTTTGGAGCCTCAAAACTCTTCTGGTAAATTACCTAAGTAAGAATACAAAAACTAGGATGATTCCACTTAATGAAGCTGTTAATTAGATAAATAGATCAGTGTGTGAGCTCACACAAGTATTATGTCTGGGTGGGCGGCAGGGAGGAACTGGCCATTGATCTGTTACATCCAAAGATTGCAAATATGCAATGCCATTGTGGATAGTTTTCTTAAAGTGTAAGCTTTTTACATCAGTCTCCTCTTAAACGTAACATAATATATGGCAAATCAGAGCTTACTTTTTTTTCTTATAATCTTTATGATGTGAGCCTTTATCTACTTGTTCTTTCTTTTGATTTGTATCATTTATTTACTTTTTCTGTTTTATATATAGGTAATAAAAGATGCTACACAGGGCAGTGAATCCATAAAGACTATATCACTGTATGTCCTAGATGCAATCGTCCGAGTGGATCATGAGAAGTTTTTCTTGAGTCAACTTGAGACTAGAGGTTTCTTAAGGAGTTGCTTCATGAGCATAAGTAATTTTTCTTATCAGGTAAAGGAGCCTGAGAATATGTGCATAATGTTGTTTTATATAACTATTAATATTGTCTTGTTATGTTTTAGGGTTGCAATTTAGTTTTGATGACTTGCATAACCTTGGTACATATATTGTGCTTGGAATATTTTTCTTTGTTGAGGAATAAACAGCCAGTTCCTTCTCTCCAAGAAGAAAGAAGATTGAGGATATGAATGCACTGTGTATCATTACCATTACTCTTTTTCAATTATATATATATTTTTCTATGTTAACAATGTAAAACCTCATATTTTTCTAGATTCTGCGTGGTATTCTATGTTAATTTTCAAATCCACTATAATGATAATGAATCTTAAACTTCATGAAGCAATTATATGCTTATTTAAATTGCTATCTGTGCTGATAGCTTTTTGTCAATGTTCTATGGTTTCATTCTAGATTAGTTCAGAATAATCTCTATTGCTTGTGCTCTACTAAAAATTAAGAAAATCACATGAAAAAATAATCCACAACTATCTATCAGCTTTTAAAAGTGCACTTCATGTGTATGAACTTTGTACAATGTATATGTGCAAGGCAGTTGTATACGAGATATGCATGCCATGTTTGTATTGCTGTTTACAGCTTATAAATTTTCTAAGCTAATTTCTTCCTTCTATATTCTTACTACTATTCAGGATGGTGGGTTTTCATTGGATTCTATGCAGCGCCTCTATACTCTTGAAGCAGAACTTTCTTTGCTGCTGAGGATAAGCCATAAATATGGACGACTGGGTTCCCAGCGTTTATTTTCAATGGGATCTCTGCAGCATATTGCTTCTTGCAGAGCACTACATCTTCCTGTTAAGGTATGTCATGTCTTGTCTTGTCCTTCCTATGAGTATATCAGAAGGTCTTACCTAATTGGCTTTGAATAAATTACTAACCTGCATCAGGGACATATTTGGCGCCTTGACAACAAGTTGGGGAAGAATTCTTTTGATGTTGATAAACAGCGAATGGTGATTGCTCCTGCGCTGAGATTTTTGTTTTCTTTAACTTCACTGGTTGATACGTCTGAGTTCCTTGAGGTTAGACAATTCAACATATCTTTGTAAATGGACTTATGCCATATTGCCATGAATCTATGCTGATTTGAAGGAATTAAACAAAATTTGTTAAACAAAATTCCTTTTGCAACTCTGATATGTGATCAACTATATTCCTACTTACAGATGCATCATTGGTGAAGAAATGTGATTTTCAATACATCAACTTTTTTTGTGGACATTGAATATATAACTATTTTATCCATTGGTAGTTTATGTCTAATAATATCAGTTGAATCTCAGGCTTTGAATAAATGTAAATCGTATTCATAATTTCATAGGAAGATAGATTGAATTAATGCTAGAGCTAATTTGATGATTAAGATGCTAAAAGAATTATTGTTCGAAGTATTCAACCATTATGGCTTGTTTGTGGAGAGTAGAAAATTATGCATTTATAAAATAATCATTTGAGATAAGCACTACAGTATTGTCCTCTACGCTCTTAAGAATGAGGTCAAACTATTTCATATATTTGCAACATCATGCATTTAGACTGGACTTTCTCAACAAGTCAACATAAAGTTAGTTAGTATTGAAGGCAATGTTGTTGTAAAAGTGGCCAGTGGCACGCCTTTGTCATTCAAGCACTTACAATGAGGCACTATGTTTGTTAATTTGATGAGTTAAATGCATTTAACACAAAGGCATCCGTGGGTCTTTTGGTGCATGTTGCAGCTTGCCATGACTAGTATATTTTATACGTTTAAAGTCAATGTTGTCTTCATGAAAACTTTTTATTCCAAAAACAGCTATCATATTCATATATGCATTGTATTACAGCTGCATTTTGCTTTTCCTGTCCTTTGATTTATTATTTTCTTCAGTTTACGGTAGTTGACCTTGTGATAGGCAATTGTGTTCTTCCCCTTTGTCTTGTGAACTAGTCCTAGACTCCTAGTACATCTTTTAAATTCTTCGGTGTATGACAGGTGAAGAATAAAGTGGTTCGTGAAATCATAGAATTCATTAAAGGTCATCAACTATTGTTTGATCAAATCCTCCAGGAAGATCTTTCAGATGCTGGTGAACTTACAATGGAAATAATCAATCTCGTTGTGGGTATACTTAGCAAGGTAAAGATCCAAATGTATTTACTTAACCTCATCCTTGAATGCCAACAAGATGCCTGTGATTGTGGAGTGTATGTATCTTGTCCAGATAGTAGGTTGCATTTCTTGTATAATAGATGCTAACTGGCTAGCACATGCCGTGGCAATTTTAAAATGTTTTGCTCAATTATTCTCCAGCGGCTTTCAGGAATCAGGATTCAGCAGTTGTAATTTTCTGTTAAGAGGTTTTCTGACTATAAACTCTGGACTTTCATAAGGTTTGGCCATATGAAGAGAGTGACGAATATGGATTTGTTCAAGGGCTCTTTGGAATGATGAGTTCTCTTTTCTCTCGTGACCCAGACATTTTCACTTCAATACAATCTGTGCGATCAGAGGTAATTAGATTTCCCCTTTTTTTAGTAATATAATGGATGGAGGAATGAAAGAAGAGTTTTTTTATGATTTTTATTTGTTTTTTCTATATGACATGCTTTTTCAGAACTCGCAGAAAGCTGATGTGAGCATATCCCGTCTCTGCTTTAGTTTGAGCTCTTACCTTTATTTTCTTGTTACAAAGAAGTCTCTAAGGCTGCAGGTGAGTAAATTTATAACCTGCTATTACTTTGGTTTTGTTTTCAAATCTGGAGTGTCAAAATGATGAAATATGTTTTACTCTGCATTCCTTTAGGTTTCAGATGGTGCTACTGCTTCTGCATCCCAACAGCCTACACTAGCTTTGCTTGCTACTTTCCTTGGTACCTTAGCAACTGCACTTGAAAAAGCTGCAGAGGAAAAATATTTGTTGCTCAACAAGGTTTGCAGAAAGATCCAGTAATATTTGGTTTATAGTTTATCTATTTGATACATTAAAAGGTCTGTAAGTTGTGGTTTTCTAGATTAAAGACATCAATGAGTTGTCAAGACAAGAAGTTGACGAAATCATCAATTTATATATATCCCAAGATTATGCTCCACCCTCTGAAAGTATACAGAAAAGGTACCTCTCTCTCTGTCTCTCTCTCTGTCTATATCTCTCTCTTGTGCGCACACACACACATTGCAATGAGAGAGGGGGTGAGAAAACACCTTGAAGTAGAGCAGCTGACTTCTAGTAAGCAAATAGCTGTGTGTGTATATTTGTGTATCATTAAACTGTGGGAATTTTCTGTTTGCTATGGTTTAGAGCTGGAACTGCAGAAAACAAACTCTTCTCAGTTTGAGATTCAATAACTATTTGATCTTTTATGACCTACAAACTATTCCTTATAAATTGCTAGTTGACTTAGTCATGGTGGATCTGTCAGATGGTAAATGTGAACTGGTATATATATATATATGTATGTATGTATGTATATTTTTGTTGAGGCGTATATGTACCTTATTCCTTTTTCCCACATGAACAGGAGGTATATAGCAATGGTGGGCATGTGCCGGATCGTTGGACACAGGAGTCAGCTTATCATGCTATTGCTTCTGCTATCACAAAATTTGATGAACATTATCCTTGCTCATTTTCAAGATTGGTACAGCACTTTTTGATTCTTGATGCTGTTAATTTTATTTTTGTTCTGCTGATGCATTTTCCTGTGTACAGTTCATATGCACATGATCACAGACGCTCTCAGAAAGCAATTGCATATGACACCTCTCTAGATGATAAAGATGACATGCTTTCGCTTTGTGGAGAACTAGTTTCAGTTCTTGAGAGACTTGAATTGCTGAGCGAGGTATGCTGCCTAAGTTATTAATTTGCCTTGGTGAATTCTCAATTCAATGTTTTTGTTTATTTTTCCTGTATATCTCTCTCTGCTGGAGCTGGGATAGGCTAAGTTGGGGTCGTAAACTTCATTTGATAAGTTCCAGCCTTAATATAATTCTGGGAAATGGTGATTTCATGGTTCAAGTATTAATATCAGTTACATCCTGCTAGAAAATGGGAAAACCAAACCATATCTATGCCCACTATAGTCTGACCTTTTCAGAAGTGATCTGTTTGAAGAAATTGCATCTGCACCATAGAAGTTTTGCTTTGAGACCTGAACAATTCGAGAATCCAATTTTTTAATAAGCTTTTACAGAAGGTGGATTGTTTTAATAATTTATTGACTCGTCCCCCCCCCCCCCCGGCCAGCTATTCAATCTTTGATATCTACACGCTATGGCTGTTGCTACATTTGCTTACAACGTCGGAGTTTTCACAAATTAAGACCATGCTTGTCGAATTGTATAGTTCTCATATTACTCCCTTCCTTTTACTGGTAAAATTTGGAAACTAGAGCCAAGCCATCTAATTATTCTTTTGCTATCTAAACTCACGTCTGCTCACCCATTGTAACTTATCTAATTAGTTTTGAAATTCCCTCTTTCTATCACTCTGGAATTGATGTTGAATGTTGATTCGCAGGATAAAACAGGGCACAGCCTCGAAGTTTTCCGTCGGTTAGCCCGGTCATTAAAGGAAATGTCAATTCAGAAGCTATCTTCTTAATGTTTGCGGGTGCGTTACTTGAGTCTTTTCTTTTGTATGTCAATCGTAGCTTGTATAATCAGCAAATGCATTCTGTTTGTATTGTATCTCCTTCAATGATTTACTGGCCTCGTTTTATCGAATAACTTTGTATGGCTGCAGATGAATCAAATGGAGATTGGAGCTTCCATACATAGTATTTGTTTATAGTGCGTGTACGGTGAAGATCATGTCCTTCAAAATAGACGTTTTAATTATGGAGCCTCTTCCAATTTCCCTTTGCATGTATTTTCCTACTGATAATTAATATTGAGACAAGGTAGAATTCAATCTGCTGATCCCAATTAATTGTAAAATTGTGTGGTGCTTGCCTACAAACAATTAAGATTTTCAAGTATCAAATCAATGGATGAAATAAAATCAATTTTGAGCTCGTTTTTACGTAGCATTTTAATTCTGATTTCCAATTTTGGCAAGCATGGCAAGTTTGGGACTAGAGTATTTACGCTTTTTTCGATATTTTGATGAAGAACCATTTATCTATTTAGAGGATGTTTGGTTCAGCTATAAGTTACTCAAATAGATTTTAAGTCTCTTTGTAAAAAAAGAAAAAAGAAAAGAAAAAGTAAACAGAAGCAGAAAAACAGAAAATAAATATTTCGTAAGTTTTTGTGAAGTATTCAACAAAATAAGTTTTAAATTTTTTATAAGATGTGAAAAGAAGTTGTAGTAATTTATGAGTTCTCAAAGTAATATATAATATTTAGTCAATAATTTATTATTTTATAATTATAAACCACAATT
>JAYDZE010522218.1:0-15360 GCA_034509125.1 Monilaria moniliformis
TGAGAATTAATATGTAATTAATTTCCCATATTATTACTGGAGAGATCTCGGGAAGGGGATTCCTTCATTGGAATTTACAAGTAAACCCCAGCAGTTCGTGCGCACCATGAGGGTGCGCACACCCAAATTTTTGTCTTTTTTTTTGAAGTAATAAGGCATAAAACGATGTCACTTTTTAGTCATATCATTTAAAAAAATAAAATAAAAATTATACGGTGGCATCCAACAATCTACGTCAAGATTTTTGGGATTAAAAAACGAAGATATTATAGATACAAATGTGATAATTTGTGGTTTAATGAAATTCTTCTTATAATTCGAAACACTTTCGATAAAATGAATATAGTTTAGAGTTTCTCGTAATATTTACACAAGATTTTATACTATAATTGTTTGTAAGATGGAACTTTTACCGTGTAATATATATCACACACATATAAATATATAAAAAGTATGCTTAACATAAAAAATATTTTTTATTGTTAATGTTAAAACACCAGTAAATGTATAAAGTAATGTATTTACGGTAGATCTTTGTAATTAAAGAGCTGAAAATGATTATCCGTTTTCACAATAAAAAAGAGTTTATATATATATGCATATATATATATATATGTATAAATCCGAAATTTGAAGCGATCATGACTTTTTCATTTTGAATACATTTTCTATGTTTCATACCTCAAATTAAAGCTTTTGTTGGGATCCTTAAATCAAGATGTTATTTCATATAGTTTGATGAACAGAATCACACGATCTTGAGAAAGAATGATATTTAGAAGAAGAAAAAAATAGGGATAAAAAGAGATGAGAGAGAATTAGTTTGTAGACAAGTTTTGTTGCCCTTCCGAGCTAGCAGTGACAGTTAAGACGGTTTCCCGACATCATAAACTGTTGATCCATGTGGCGCATTGTGCGGGCCCGCGTAGATCAAACACAATTACAAGTGTTTTAATTCGAAAAAAAAGATGTGCCCGTCGTCTACATGCTTTCCGATCCGTGTCATCGCAACATATGCCGCTTGACTCTCTCCCTTCTCATCTCTTCTCTCTCTCTCTCTCTCTCTCTCTCTCTCTCTTAGTGTAATTTCAAATCCTAAATCTAAATATCATTCTTTTGCAATCTCTTTGTTTTCCCTTTCCTCGCAATACAACCACAGTTTTTCGTATACTCTTTTGCCTCTACGCTCCCCACACAAAGCTATCTCATGTATTGATAAGAACTCAGTATGTATCATGGTCTTTCTCAATTTGAATGAAATTTAAAACTTTATAGATAATAATTTGTATTGAATTGGATATTATGTTTTGTTATGCAAGATTTGGATGCATGTGTTGTTTGTAAAGTGGGAGAGAGATGAACGTTGGTGGTCTATTGGCTTCTGTTGGTGTGAATAGTGTTGTGTGCCTGGGCGTCTTCTCTTTGTATTCTGTTTTAAGAAAACAACCAAGCCTGGTGAGTGTCTACTTTGGGCACAAGCTTGCTCGAGCCAAATCCAAGCGTCATGATCCCTTTTGGTTGGCGAGACTCGTCCCTTCCGCCAGTTGGGTCGTCAAGGCATGGGACGCAACCGAGGACGAACTGTACATCGCGGGGGGCGTCGACGCCATCGTCTTCTTGCGTGCAGTTGTCTTCAGTATCAAATTGTGCACTGTTGCTTCCATCATATGCTTGGCACTTGTTCTTCCTCTTAATTATTTTGGGAAAGAAATGCAGCACAAGCACATTAGAGAAGAACTCTTGACTGTCTTCACCATTGGGAATGTCAAAAGAGGATCAGAATGGTATCAAAACTTTTAGTTATATTCATCTTTTTTTACCCTCTAACTGGACATTTGAATTCTCTCCTTTTCAGGCTAGGGTTTCATTGTCTTGTATTACATATCATAACTATATGTGCATGTTTCTTTCTTTACTCTGTAAGTACTTTTTTTTTTCTTTTATCTTTTTTGGCTTTTGGTTCTTGTAACTAGTAAATAAAGCCCTAAATTTATCCATTAATGCTTGTCAGGAATTCAAGTACATCATGAAGATGAGACTGAACCACATCAATTCACCTCTTTACCATCCTAGTCAGTTTACAGTAGTTGTCCGAGCAATCCCTTGGATAGACCAAGAATCATATAGTGATACTCTAGCCAGATTCTTTACGGATTTCTATGCAACAAGCTATTTATCTCATCAAATGGTTTATGAGAAGAGTGCAATCCAGAAATTGATGGTAATAATAATGTTCTAGAAGTGAATGCATGTTATAAGGTTGAATTTTTATCCCATTAAATGATTTATGTTTGTGTTATATTATATGTTCAGAGTGATGCTGAGAGGATGTACAAGATACTCAGAAATATCCACATGGAGAGACGATATGTGAAACGACTACTGAGATGTGGCTTTTGTGGAGGCAATAATGCTTCCCAAGATTTCAAGGCACTTTCTGACGAGTCTAAAAGTATTACCAAAGAGGAAACCTTCCTTGACGATTCAGATGTAAGGAAAGATGCATTTTTTAAATTATATATGTCCTTTTGTATTCAATATTATGCATTGGTAAATGGAAGCTAGGGGATCTCTATGATCTCTTCTCTCTATATATACACATAAGGTTGGATTATAGTAAAAATTTGCTTTTAGATTGAATTTGAATCTAGGAGCACAAAAGCAGATACTTTGTTGATTAAGTGACTTACTTTATATGCTAAGTGCAAAAGGTTAATATCATTTGATCATAATCTTATATATGTATTTAATGTGATTTAAATAAAAATGATAATTGTGATCAGAACTCATGCACTAGACTTATAAGTCACTTGCATTGAATTTCGCAGTCTGAAAATATTGTGAATTCGTGATATTGGTTCAATGCAAGTAACTTATAGATTCAGCGCAAATGACTTATAAGTTTAGTGCAAGAATTTTCGCAGTATCTCACATTTTGTGTATGTATAGGAGTGTGGAGCTGCACTAGTTTTCTTCAGGACTCGTTATGCTGCATTGGTTGCTTCGGAGGCTCTTCAATCACAGAATCCGATGGCCTGGGTAACAGATGCTGCTCCTGAACCACGCGACATGTTTTGGGCTAATCTCTGCGTCTCCTATCAGAGCCTTTGGATTCGCAAGATTATAGTTGTTGTCGCCTCCATTTTCTTCGTCACTTTCTTCCTTGTTCCTGTCGTCTTTACACAGTCTCTTGTCCATCTTGATAGACTAACCAAGTTGCTACCATTCTTGGAGAAAGCTGTACGGAGGTAATTATATTCCAAACTTTTCTATTTACTCTTATTTTTATGAATCTCAACTAGGAATAAGTGTGGGGTATTACAATTTGCAGGGTGGTTTTGGAACAGCTAGTGACTGGATATCTACCTAGTGTTATCTTAACTCTGTTTTTGTACATGGTACCGCCTGTTATGTATGTGTTCTCGACGTTGGAGGGCGTGATATCCCGCAGCGAGCGGAAAAGAAGTGCATGCATCAAAGTTCTGTACTTCGTCATATGGAATGTCTTCTTCGCCAATATCTTAACAGAGGCGGCTATCGACCATTATCAGATCTCCATACTCAAGTTGGGAGACTACAAAAACATACCAACTTTGCTCGCCAAAGCTGTCCCCTCAACGGTCATCTCTTTCTCTCCTCTAATTTCTAATATATTTCTTTCATGCTGCCTTCTTTTTTCGTTACAAATTTATCATAAAAAAAGTGAAGAATAAGAAAATGTGAAAATTATCTCATATTCTCTAGTGTGGAAAAATATATTCACATCAATACCTTGATGATAATATTATCATGATTTGAAGTGAAAATTAGGAACAATGGGCTGCCCTGGGAAAAATTTCGTCTTATTTAGGGAAAATTAATCACTCTACCGAGCATATATCATAAAGAGTGGGAAATGGTAAGAATATATATTTTCCACCCTTTTATTTTATCAAAGAGAACGGACAAATAAAGGGATAATAGCCTGTACATAACTTAAATTTGACCAACATCTCATTTTGCGCACTAATTTAAAAATTTGCCTGATAATTGCTGAACTTTTAATTTAATTTGGATCTGCTTAGGAGCCCATGTTCCGGCCAAAACTTGTACTTGTATTCAATTCGATTTTAGTTAACCAAGTGCAATTAATGACGTGATGTTGGTTTCCAGGCGACCTTCTTCATGACTTATTGTCTGACATCAGGGTGGGCGAGCTTAGCATGTGAACTGATTCAGCCATTCCCTCTCATCACCAACTTGGTTAGTAGATACGTTCTTCAAAGCAGCAGCGACGACTCCTCCTCCACACCGTATTCGTTTCCGTACCACACAGAAGTTCCTCGAGTGCTTCTTTTTGGGCTGCTGGGCATCACTTGTTCCACCTTGGCACCTCTCATTCTGCCGTTCGTGCTTGTCTACTTTGTCCTTGCGTATCTCGTCTACCGCAACCAGATACTTAATGTGTACGTAACCGAGTACGACAGCGGTGGCCAGTATTGGCCTATTATTCACAACACCACTATATTCTCGCTCGTGCTGACGCAAGTCATAGCTCTCGGAGTGTTTGGAATCAAAGATGCACCGGGCCCTTCCACTTTCACTTTCCCTCTCATCGTTCTCACTCTCCTCTTCAACCAGTTCTGCAGGCAGAGGTTTCTACCGGTTTTCTTTAGAACTCCAGCTAAGGTAATTAATCAATGCACAGCTTCATCGTATTTTAATTCTAGAGTCAGAGTTGTGTTATAGTAAAAACATCATTTTTCGTCAAAACTACCAACCTTCAGTAACTGAAGCTGAACTTTCATGGTCCTATAATTACATCCTCTATGGGATTCGAACTTAAGACAACAAAAATACATAAACTTTATACGTTAAATGCAATTAATTTATATGTTAAATTCAAATAGTTTGTAAATTTTATTGTATATGAGATTTTTAATTTATCTTTATCCCTAGATTTAATATATCAAAATATTTATTTTCATTATTGTAAAGATTTTTAAAAATGGTCATTTTTTAGCTTAAAGTATTGTTTTACTCTTATTTCAATTTTCTTATTATAATTGTAAGCAAAATATAAATTATTTGGTTTTGCTTATTGTAAAGATATAAAAAATGGTAATTTTTTTGGCCCAAAGTATTGTTTTACCCTTGATTCATAATTAAGAAATTTTGTGATTGTGAGTTATAAGCGAAATACGACCAATTCACGATTAAAAACCTTTGTGGTTGTGTATTGGAGACAAAATATTATCATTTCACGACTAAAAAGTATTTGGTAGTGAATTGTAGGCAAAGTATGATTAATTCGTGACTAAGGAGGTTGGCGGTTGTGAAATATATTATAATTATATGGATAAATTGTATTAGCACTATTTGTTTATTTTATCTTAATATAATAACTATCTTTTTTATCTGTACAGTGCAAAATATAGATATTTTATTAGTTTCGCTCTTTTTTACATGCAGAGTGTTATTGAAATGGACCGTAGAGATGAGCAAAGCGGGCAAATGGAAGAAATCCATCAAAGTTTGCTATCTGCTTACACTCAGTACAGCTCAAACAGTGGGAGAAAGGATAAAAAGGTAGAGATGATGAGTAGGACCGATTCTGAACTTGATACAACTGAGAAGGGAGACATATCTCATGCTTGATATGATGATATATATACCTCTTTCCACTAAAATCTTGTTTCTTGATTGCAACTCTCTTCTCCATTTCAGAAGAAACCCACATGTAGATCAATAATATCGCTGCCTAGCTCTATTACTTTTGCACTGCTAGTTTTCTCATTTCTGAGGAATTTGTGCTTGGCACATTTTGTGATTAATTGATATAGAGAAATGTACCATTTCGAATTCAAGGATTTTTTGCGAGGTTTTAAGTTTTGAATGATCTTATTATAGAGCATGCATGATCTATGAAGTTGTTATTAGTACTGATTTATGGGAGACATATGCGAATAATTTTATTGTTTGATCGAGCTAAATTACCATACTCTCTCCGTTCTAATAAGTGTGGCTCACTATCTATTGCCTAATAGCTTACAGCTAAAGATATTAAAATCTAATATAAACTAAAGCAAGGTCTTAATTTGGGGACAAATGATTTAATTAATTATATGATACTTTTATGATTAGTGTGTACAACAGTAGAAGCGTGTTCCCTTATATTTGGTCACGATTGGACTAAAACCATAGTGGGTAAAAATATTTAGGACTTATTTGATAGCCATGATAAAGTCAAGATAAAATTAATACTCTAAATTTAATAATAAAAACTGGTTGTTTGGTACAAATGATTAATTATCACAGTGGCCGGTGATAGCCCGAAGGCCCGCGCGTATTTCACTGTTAAACCATGTGTATGTATTGCACCTTCCCCCTATGATTGTTTTAACCCAATGGTACAGTAACCCCAAATTAAATCCTTATTTCTCACTTACTCTTCCTCCATCTCTCTCTTTCTCTCTTTTCTCACCGCCGCACCATGTGTTGTTGGGCTAATCGGCAGGGGAAGGGGGCGGTGGTGGTGGTGGTCGTGATGGCGGTGGAGGGGACTGTGGTGATGGGGATGGGGAAGGCGGGGGTGAGTGGGAGACGATGATCGGTGTGGATGCGACGCAGGCGGTGCTAGGGTTTAACCCTAAACGCACGTCTGGTCTTAAATGCGGCAGCAACGCTAGGGTTTGACCCCAGCGCAACCAGAGCTGGCGAATCGCAGTGTGCAAGTACAGAACGAAAGTGTCGCTAGGGCTAAACCCTAGGCGCGCGTCTATTCCGAGTAGAGGCAGCGATTCACGACAGCGACTGTGCGAACTGCTAGGATTTCGCCTGATTCGTGACTTTCCGGCGGCAGTGGGCGGGTCGGCGGTCGGCGGTGGGCAGCGTCAGTGGGCGATGATGGAGATGAGATTTTTGAGCTGCTGAAGGATGAAGCCTTTAATTAATCTTTAATTAATATGTAATTAATCAACTAATTAATTAAATGATTAACTATTGAATTACTATTCAACTTAATTCCAAAAATTGAGTTAAACTTAATCATACTTTTATAATGGCAAAATTGTCATTTTATATCTTATCTGTAAAATAATCCAGAATACCAAATATCATACTTATTTTTATCTTGATTCGTATCTCACCTATAAAACAACAAACATAAAAATTAATCTTAATCCTTATCTTAATTTTTATCCCAATTTTTTTATTTTAAAACCTTATCTTGTCAAGGCTATCATACGGATCCATAATGCAAAAGGTACAAACCTTTATGTCTCAATACGTAGCTAGTATTATTATTCTAAATGTGTATATATAGAAGCCATGATAGAAAGTTGAACTTTCAAATCATTACATTTTATAAATAATAGTATGATTTGCCAGATAATAAGCCTCCCAATTAGCTCCCCTCATGGCAAGCACTATTAATTTCATACTCGAGTCCATGATGAACACATCGCGAAAAAATTTATCGACGATACAAACCAGATAACTTCTCAAAGAAAATCATATGAGCAAGACATGTGTAATTTAGAATATTAAATAAAGTTATCAATAATGGCCAACACTAGAATTTTTTTTCCATATTTCGGGAATTAAAATTCAGAATACAGTTTTTTCTAAAGAAAGAAAATAAAATCATCTATCACAAAGAAGAAATATATATTAGTAAATATATAAAAGACATATCACTTAAATATCAATCATGTTTCAAATTCCAACTACAAAATAAATAAAATACGAGTATCATACACATGTATGTATATATCTGCTTCTTGAATATTATAAAAATTAATATAGCCTCATGAGTTCACGTTTCGAGCTTCACTCACCTTTTTGTCAAGTCGAATCTTGATTAGTTTTTGCACTCCTATTTTAATGGGTGATTTAAACATAGCCCCAAAAATTCTAATTATAACCCTCATTTAAAAAATATGTATAAATAATAATAAATGCACTATTAAGTTATAACCTTCAACTTTATTTTTTAAAAACAAATGAATCTCTAAAAAGAATATATATTTAATTTAATATATATAATTACATACAATTTTAATATTTGTGTATGTTTGTTGATTGCTATCTCTATATATTCATTTGATTCTTAAATTCAAGTTGATCTTCGAACAATCTTTGGGTAGTATATGAAATTCGTTGGAGAAATATGCATATGTGATTCCTTTGGGCTTGAACTTCGACTTTTATAAAGTTGATGTGGATGATATTCGCTTTATTTCTTTATCAAAACGCTAGACTTGGATGTAACGTTGAGATTGACTTTAACTCAAAGCTTTATAACGTGGATGTAGAGTGTTTTCGCCTTATTTCTAGATCAAATGTTGCTTTGAGACGCTTCAGACGAAGAACGCCTTGAATCTTGTGGAGACACCTTGGATATGGGAGACAATTCCGTTGTAGGAAAATTATTTTCAATTTCTTGAACTTTTCAATTTTGATTTGGTGTCTTTGTAACTGATATGAAAATCCTCATTATGGGTGCACAAAGAGTCAGACTTTGGGCCTAAATCTGCATATTTTGGGCATAGGAATAAAGGGGTACGATTTGATTTGTTCTTGAATATTGATATATATTCCTATCAAGATTTGACTTGTTACAAAAAAATTAATATAGATATTTAAAATATAATAATATATTTATTGAATAGATCTCTAGATAAAAATATAAATCAATAAAATATATGTTCACCTTTTTGTAAAATTCGTGCGCCTACTTATCTGTTTCTTCTTCAATCTATAATCAATCAAAATTTCTATAACACACTGAATAGCAGCGCTTTCTCCCTCACTCATTCTTTCTCTTTCTGTTTCTTTCTCTCTCTTGACCTCTCTCTCTTGTTCCAGCAAAAACGCAGCCACTCCACCTAATAACGGTCGCCGCCACAGCAGCCAGAAATGCACCCCCTCATTGTAGTGCATGTGTTTGGATCTATGCAATGTATATGACAAAAATAGAGAAAACATGAAGACAGATTAGATTTTTGAGTTGTAGACAAATTCTATTTAATTTGCTGATAATTACTGAATAGTAATATGGTAGAAGGAAACAACCTTGTCGAAGTAGCAATTTCTTTCTTTGTGATACTTGGAGCAACAGCTACAATAAACTGAATGGATGAGATTTCCAGATTGTGATGGTTATGAATCTTTGTTTACCTGATTTTTGCGGGGCTATGTGCTATTATTTTATTACAACTTAAAAATGTGGAATTATAAGGGCATAATAGTATATTTACTATTATTTATATTATTGTTTTAAATGGTGACTATAGAAAGTAAATTGGGTACTGTGTTATTTACCAAATGTTGATTAATTTTGACATTCCATATGAAATTTTTTCTATGACTCAAATCGTATTTGTTCTTGTTATTATTGTGTGCCCCAAATTCAAAGGTTTTATATTAGTTTTAACTTATTTTCATACATAAAGCTCTGCCCCAGGTAATGCCTCTTAACACAAGCTAAAAATAATTGTAAAACCCAATGAGGAATGCGGCCCTAACTAATAATTACTACTAATCTTGAAAATAGATTTAAAATCTAATGATCAATATTATAAATCCCATTAACAATTATTGAAACTCAAAAAGAAGTAAGAAATTTTATTTATTATTCCTTAATAGGATTTATATATCTGAGGAATTGTATGATATATCCGAAACGTGAGCTATGCTGACGTTTTGTCCATATTAGTATTATTATTTTTTATTTTACATATTTATTTTGATTTAAATACATTATAAATTATTATTGGCATAAGTTTTTTTTATTATTTATAAATTTTATAAAATTCAAAGCTCAATTCATTGTGATGACACATTTGATAAGGATAGGAATGTAATAAGACAAATGTAAATCCTCAAATATAAGCTGAAGAAGTTTACTCCCTTATCCAAGTGATATCGTCACATTCGGCTAGCTGACACATTAACTCAGGGCCACATATCGTGGCGGCGTAAAGGATCTTGATTATCAAGCTAGTAAGTTTACTAGAAGAAGGACAATAACTATTTGAACCCAAAATCTTTTATTTTAGATGTGAAAGATCTACAACTTGACTATCGTGAAGGGGCAGAAATATCATTTGATTAAGACACCTAAAAAGGATTGTTAACAAATCACATAAGCTATGTATACTAACGTTTGGATCATTCTACGTCGATAATAATACAATATATTTGGTAAGTATCAATGTTATGATATCTCGAGAACAATTGGTATGATAAGTCTTGCCGGCTAAAGGGGGCTATAATTCGGGATCGGAATGGTAATACCAAAGCGGCCATGTCGAGAAGGATCTCTCTTCGACCTAATGTGATGATAGTCGAGATGCTTGCGATTGTAGATTGAATCATTTTTAGTACGGAGCAGCATGTGAGATCAATAGAGATTTATAAGAATTCTATTTTCACAACGAAAATAATGGTTGATGGAGAAAAAGCGACGTTATTGCCAAATAATGTGGTAGACATTATGAAGATGGCTAGAGAAAATATGCTAATAGAAGTTTTCCATATGTATCAATAGCCAACAAAACTACCCACATTTTGGCCCAATTTGCTTTGTATAGTTTGACTGAGTATATTTGGATGAATAGTTTTCCGCTGTAGTTGCCTGTAACGAAAGATCTTAGGGTTCGTTTGGTATCACAGAATTTGGGGCTTGGATTTGGAATTGAAAGCTTCAATTCCACATCCATTGTTTGGTATTATAAAATTATTTGGATTTTGAATTAAATTCCAATTCCAAATGCATCCAATTCCATAATTTGAATTCTATATCTAAAGTAAAGATTTGGAAATTCAAATAAATATAAAATTAAGTACCTCTCGAATACACACATAACACACACAATACACATTACATACTGCACACACACAAACACATACATACTGCACAAAAACATACACTATACACACTGCATACAATACATATGCTGCACACAGTGCACATAATACACACATTACACACACACAGCACCCAATACACATACACGCACTACACGCACACAACAAACTCACAACACACACGACAAAATTGCACACACGATACACACAAACGTCATACCCAATACACACAATGCACACACATATTGCACACGATACACACACTGCACACACACACATTGCACACGATACACACACTGCACACATGCACACACACGACACACAAAAACACAGACAACACACACATCACACAAAACTACACATACAACAAACACACAGCACTCACGACAATATCGCACACACAATACACACACTGTAGATACACACAACACACATAATAAACACACACACAATACATCTTCTTATACAAGTAATTCAAAATATATAGAAAAATAATATAAACTTACATAATGTATATAAATAAAAAGAATTATTTAATTAAAAGTCAATTCCAAATCTTATTTAATTTTTGATTTACCGAACAAAGGATTTAAAATTGAATTAGAATATCATACTTTTAAATTCAATTTCATGTTATTGCAATTCGAAATCAATTTCAAATTTATTTTACTGAACGCATCCTTTTAAAATAAGGATAAATGTCTTTTTCTATTAAAAAATAATAAAATAATATTACATGTCTAAGGCCCTAAGCACGAGGGCCCACACGTTAAACTGAAAGATACCGCGGAAATTCCTTAGAATTAAGTAACATAAATTCTCATTATATAGATTAGATTCTCTTTGATTTTCTGTGTGGGGCGTCAGATCATATAAATTGTTTATAAATCCAAGTATTCTAGTTTAGACAAGAGAATAAAGCCCAAATTAGGGTCATCTTCTATTTGGAAATAGAATAATCATAACTCATAAGTCGTAACATATTTTTTTTTATCATATATAATCACAATTTTTATGCAAAAAAAACCACGCTTTTCAATGCAAAATTCTTGCACGCAGCCTCTAATATTTTGTCCTTAAATGACAACAATTCTCGGAGAATATTCTCATAATCCTTGTTAGTGTCAAACCCATCAATTAAACTGCTGAGTATAATTATTAATGCGAGAATTGAATTTTAAAAGTGACAAGGGCTTTCAAATTTGTCGTCGTTTGAAAGATGACAGGATGTCGCCTTTTGAATAAAGCCAATCTTTAAAAGAAATTGGTTTTATTCTCGAGGGTTTATCTGAGGTGCTGCATCTTGTTTGGACAATATTCCTCACCACTTTACAGAAACTAAGTGAATTGATTAATTTATTTATTTGCTTTATGTCATTGATTGATAATTGAGTTAAATATTATTTAGTAGTACCATCTTATTTTATTCCGTGGCTGCTAATAACGTGCTTTTTAGAGTTAAAAGGCTGCTAATAACGTGCTTTTTAGTATCCACTGCATGCTTATAATGTGCTCGTGCATGCTCAAGCATTAATCGTCTTAAGAGTAATTGATGCAAAAGTTGTAGAATATATGCATCATTCAAATTTATGATAGTTTCGATTTTTACGCAAAGCAAAAATATCTATGTTTCGGTACTGCAGGGTATTAATTATTAGTAATTAATGTACAATTTTTTCGAAGCTGCAATTCTTGAAGTATGTCCACTTGTCCAGTAGGGTTTTACATATACGAATACGACTGAAGGATTTGCACAACAATTTAAAATCCAAATATATAGAGAAAGCAAATATGTTGGTGTGGTTGCTCAAATTAATGGATTTATATATACAAAGTATTATTTGGATGTATTCCTATTAGTACTTCTTGTCATTATCTAATAATCAAACAGCGGAAGCAAGACAAGAATAACAGATCTAGATTCATAACTTAATTCTATATGTTGAGCATATATATCACAACAGTCATGCATAACAATTCAATACAGAAAGCTAGGAAATCTATATTGAACCTCTCGTATTATAACTGACAAAAGAATTGATTTGCTCATGTTCTCTCTTTTTTGAAATTACGTGAATGAATTTGTTCTCTCTTATTTCTCTATAATAGATAAATATATATAATAGCACCAATAGACCCTGGACATATGGACTTATCATCTTTTGTTTACTTTAATTAATTAATAAATTCAACTATTAATTAATCAAAGCGATCTAATATATATACTAATCTAGTTCATATATATCTTTCAATTCCAAATTAGAATGACTACGACTCCTCAAATTACTCAATGCTGACATATCTTTACGCAAATTTTTCATGTTAAATTAGCTGACATTCGACGTTTTTCTTTCGCCTAGTTGTATCAACATACTTTTTAGTAGCCCTTTCAATAATAATAATAATAATAAGATAAAACGACCTGAATTATCACTGTGCTTGTTTCTGCTAAAATAAAATGAATGGAAGTTAGACAAAGTTTCACATGATGTGTTAATAAAATGTTTTCTTCTACAAGTTGTAAAAAGAAATTACAAAGTCCCGACCATGATCTTCATCTAAAATTAATTCGTTAAATTTGACGGTTTTTGACTGCTTTCATCTCAGCTGTTCGGACAGAACAAAAAGGGAGTATAATCATCAGTGAGGACGAAGAAAATATATATTAACTAGAACTAGCGTGCAATTAATTAATTAGAGACAAAGCGCACCAAACTTGCTTGCTCTTTGTCTACATATATATGGTATTAAGTTGATAGCTTAAAATTCTTGTCATCAAAATCAGATCTAATCATTTTTCAAGAAAAAATAATCGTAACAAGTGATATTGAGTTAGTCATATATATACAACCAAGCATTTCACTAGTGCATGCCATACATGCATAAATAAAATGGTGCTAATATTTTTTTTATAAAAAGGTGCAATTGCCAAATAAATCACAAATTTATACTATTTTGCAATTTCTACCCCCTTTCAAATCTTTGCAAATAAATATACGGTCTTTCTAATTTCTACAATTAAGGCTTCCCAATTTTTCCGGCGGCCGAAAAGACAATGTCGTTGTTTAGTGTGCAATTAAGCGAAAAGTTGATAATATTCAAGTACTGTGCCTTTCAATTTTGTGACAGGGAAGCCTCAAAGATTTGAAAATAAAGTCTAAATTACAAAATGAATATGAATTCCTTATGAGTTTTGCAAATAAATTAAAATACGGAAAGACAAGGTTAAGGCTAAAAAAGAATAATTACTACACTTTTACAATATCTCACAAATTGCGTGATTTACAATATTAGTATACTTCCAATTAGTCAAATAATGCGTACATGTGGAAAGTTACAAAAATTTCAACGATATCGATCAATTAGTTTATGGGTACTTTTTCGGCAACTATTTCACCTCCAATTTCGCCTAATTCTAACTTTGTGAATAATACAGATGGTGAGGTGGTTTTTTTTTTTTTTTTTTCCGAAACATAAGATTAGTCGTGTTGTAGTCATCTACTAAAACACGGCCCTAGTGCAGCAATTCGGAATAAAATGTCATGTAATTGTAACAACTTTGACCTTAGCTTACCTAACAAATTTAATTTCACGGTTAAAGTAAGCTGGTTTAAATTATGACAACCTGTATCATCACACACAACTTTTTAATCAAATTAATTGTAATAAAATACACTCAATATCCACGAAAAAGTTCGTCTATTAAATTTATGATGGGAAGAGTACACAGTATTAGAAATAATACATAAATCGAGATGAGGATCAAAGCAGAAGATTCATTACAAGAATATCTTAACTAAGTCCTATAAAACATGGATTTAATCTTATCTTATACAATATGGTAGCGTTTGGTAGTCATATTAGGATAGTGTATGATAGTTAAACCATATTAGTATTTAGGTTAAAATTTGGGTTAGAAATAAGGGTAAATATTTTAGTATGTTATTTGGTAATTAAGATAGAAAGTAGGATAAAAATAAGTGGAGTGTTTGGTAGGTATGATTATATTATAAATAAAGTGTGTAATGACTTTTGTACCCTTTTCAATTGTAAGAATTTTTTAATTTTAATTATCTATAATCAATTAATTAATTATGATACATGTTAGTTAATATGTAATTAATTATTTCTATACATGTCAAGTAATCTGTAATTATTTAATTAATATCTAAATAATTTATTATAAAAAATTAATATTTAATTAATAATCTTATTTACTACTATTTATTTATTTATTATTAATTATTACTGATATCATTGTGTTTAAAAAAATTGCAGTGTTTAAATTAATTGATGTTAATCGAAACAGGCTTAGTTAATTAAGTGTTAATTAAGTATTAATAAATCATTAATTTTTCAATTAATACATTTATTAGGGTTTCTCTCCAATCCTTAATCGATCGCCGCAGCCGCCGCTGCCACAGCCACCGCCCCACCACCCCGCCGCCCATTTTTTGACCGAGATAGGCTCAGATGGAAGAACATCATCACTGCCTCAACCATTTCCGG
>JAYDZE010522329.1:0-15360 GCA_034509125.1 Monilaria moniliformis
TTATGTATAATAATCTCAAACAAAAAATTTATATATATATATATATATATATATATATATATATATATATATATATCACGTGTCATGTTTGCATTCTTCAAATTTTACAAATCAACGGTTTCCATTCACTCTCTATTCTGCAATAAGAAAATGTTATAATTTGAATACACCTTTATCTCAATATATATATATATATATAAATTCCATTTGTCATGTTTGCATTCTTTAGCTCTTATAAATTGGCGGTTTCCAATTTAATTTCTGTTCTGCAATAAGAAAGTATTATAATTTAAATACAACTCTATCTCAATATATATATATATATATATATATATAATGAAATGCAAATGATCAAAGTTCTATAGATAAAAATGAATATTCAATACATTGTCTGCTATAAAATTATGTTTTATTTTTTATTTACAAATATAAATATATTATCATTTCCTTTTTAGAGAAAGTATATAATTTAATATGCATCTTTCCGAATGATGCTCCATCCTTTCTATACAAATAGCCAAATATCCCTTCTTCTTTTTTTTCATCCTAATATATATTGCACCCTTATATTTTATGGGATCATTCATGTTTTGTTTATTTTAATGTACTCTAATTAATTATTTTCGATTTTAACAATCTTTTATTTTAATTAGGTGACACGTGAGAATATGGTATGAAGTTTGTGGCTCAATTACATTTTCAAAAAAATTCCGAAGACGATGGAGTACAACTTAGTAGGTAAGACGATTCTCCTCAAATTAATATATCAGATGTTTGAGTTACTCTGGATGCGTGTGTGTGAGTTGTAATTCAATATAAAATATTTAGAAAATGAGGTGAAGTGATTTCGTAGGCGGGTGAGGAATAAACACTACACAGACGGAGAGATTGAATTCAAGATCTCTGATAAGATGATTCTTGTGGTACTTCAACTTTATCATTTAAACTTTATCTTATTATTCATTTTAAATCTTAGTCAAAAGCATTAATTATGTGGAAATATGAAGTAATTATTCAATTCGAGGTAATTGGTCTGAACGAAAATAACGGCAAATATTCTCATAATAAATGGGGAAGAAGAAATTTATTATGGAGTAACGGTGTAAGATTTTTTTTATTTTTTTTTAATTTGAAATCCAATGGGAAATAGACACATGTACAAAATCTGATTTCATAAGTATATTTCACAATCTTATCTCGATTTAAAATTATAGGTTATATAATTCCCTATATATATGATTTATATTTAATTTACCTTTACTGAAATATAATTTAATGCTAATCAACGCAGTATAAAATGAAAAAAAAAAAAAAAAGTAATTTGGGAGGAAATAACCGATAGAATTTACAGCTTTATTAGGGTTTTTTCACATTACAAATAACCGATAGCGCCCCCATAAATAATCTCATAGCGACGAAATGAGTAATCAATTCTCGTACAATTTTTCTAACTTCTATTGAGAGAGAGAGACACTTTCTAGTGCAGGTGCACAAGATAATTTCTTCATATAGAAAAAGAGTCTAATGTACTCATGGACTCCACCAATCTATATTAACATTTTATTATCATATAGTATATTTCAACGAATCAATCACCCCAGCATTAATATTTTCATATTCATGTCACCCACTTGTTTGACAAGGTCGCTTTCAATCGATGTTTAAATATACCTATGATTTGTCATAGGCGGACACTGTAAAGACGGGAAAGGGGCTTAAGCCTCTATAAAAAAAGAAATTCTTCTTTTTTTTTTCTATTTTAATATCTGTAGAAATTATTGAAAATTGTCTTTAGTCCTTACCGAGCCAATATCTCGACGACCGAAAATTTGAGGATTTCAGCCCCTACTAAAATTATTATGTTTTTTTTCGAAGCTAGGTTTGCAGTTATGTTAAGACCACCCATTATAAATGTGTGAATGGGTTATATTTCTTGTAACCGAGTGGGCCCCATATAAATTTTACCAAAAAGAGCAAATTTGCTCTCTAGATCTTGTTCTTGTATACTTGTACATGTACATGCACATGTACTATACTATTCAATATATTGGTGCAGTACAAATAAGAATTTCACAGCTCACACACAAACACACGTGCACGCACTAACCACCCATACAATATATGGGCATTAGAAATTTCAAATAAAGATAAGACAGATGACAAGTCACAATATGATAAGACATATAGGTCCCTGTGATAAAGATGGAATAGATAGGAGTAACAAACAAAATATGATATACAACTCAAAAGTGTTACAGTTACGTAAACAAGGAAGGGTACATGAAAGAGAAGGAACTAGATTTCTTGAATTCCAGTTTTATTGTATATACAGAGTCAGAGAGAATGGGCAGCAGGAATGGATGGGCATTGAATGAAAAGAGCAGTTTTTGCAACTAGGACGAAAGATCGGAGCATAAACTGTAATTAACACTATTTTTTATGATAAGATAGGGCGATTTATCTATAAACCTGTTACATGTTTGTCGATGGTCTCTCATTCATAAGTATTTGTATTTCCTGAAAAAACCCAATTATCTACCATCGTCTCCTATATGCAAGCAAAAAAAAAAAAAAAAAAAAAAGTACACGGAACTAACTCATGCTTCCAGTTTGATGGCTGCATCAATGGCATCGACAGTGGAATTTTGCTGTGCCCAAAGCTGTGAGTATCTGCCCGACTTCATCAAGAGAACATCATGAGGTCCCTGCTCTACTACTCTTCCGCTCTCCAAAACTATGATCTGCCATTCCAAATTTATTCACAATCATACAGAAGCACTACTAGGAATATCATAGAGCAGATAATAAAAAATGTATAAATAGAGTATGTCCATGGCCAGCGTAAAATATGCATCTCAACCACCATATGACTCCAAAATGAATGAATACACCAGTATTATCTCATGCATAGCCAATGGAAACTTAATTTCTTCCAATGTGACATGGTGTCAAGACATGCATATCCTCTTCACATGATATTGGAGATTTATTAAATTGTGGCATTAGTATAGATATGAGTGTGTTTACTTTAATATATGTGTACACTATAAGACAGAATAAATACCTCATCACACTGCATTGCTGTTGTGAGCCTGTGAGCAATGAAAATTGAAGTCCGATTATTTGCCAGGGATTTCAATGCATTTAGAATCTCTGACTCTGTTGTGCTATCAAGTGCACTTGTAGCTTCATCACAGAACCTAGGAATAGACGAAAACAAAGAGAATTAAAAATGCACAGGGAATGCCAGTTCAATTCCAAAAAGATCAACTATAGCATTATCGCTGAGTTCATTATACAGAAAGATCAATCATAAGGAGCTCACACGTCTAATTTCAGGACAATACACCAATCTAGATTGGTAGAAGCAACTCTACATAACATAAATTTATTCCAGCAACTAGATGATACCAGAGGTTCAGTTTTTGGTTTTCTAGAGGCATGCCTGCAGTTGAACTGCTGGAAATTAGTTCTATTCGCATTCTTTATAATAATTATCATTTATGCTGTGTCAATAGGTTATCAGACCCTTGCATGGACCGAAAGTTAGAGAGTACTGATATACTTTATTTGAGACTGGCCTGATGATTTTCATTGTTTCCCATTCAGCTTTCAGTCAAGTTTTCTGGGTTTAATTCCAGTGCACTCATTGTATCTCTATTGCCCCTAAACTCCAATAATAGACAATGGAACCACTACATAAACAAAAGGATAAATCTCATTACCAACTCACAATAATTTAGTTGAAAGCACATTTTCAATAATTTATCGCCCATCTTTAGATTTTTACCCCCTTGAACTACTGCATCAAAACAAAAGGAACAGAAAGAAGGAAGCAAATCACATGATTTTGGATAACCAGAAGCAACAGATACTTACAATATAGGAGGTGCTTTCAAGAATGTACGAGCAAGTGCCACCCTTTGCTTTTCACCACCACTTAACTGACAAAATGTAAGAGTATCACATTGAGACAAAACTTCAATGATTGATCAGAAGCAAGAACAAAATCACAGATGAGAATTCACTAAAATAGGGCAATTGCCAATTCTTTACTCCAACATAAAGTTAACCATCATCTCATACATCTTAAGATACTTAACATGCAAACTGAGGAATAAAAGGCAAAACACACCACACAGAGTACAACTGTCATGTTTGCAAGATAAAATCGCATCCAAACGCAGATACTACAGAAATTGATTCTAAAGGAAGAAAATAGAAGATATACCTTAAGTCCTCTTTCCCCTACTAGAGTAGAGTATTTCTCTGGGAATTTCATGATTGTGTCATGAATAGCTGCTCGACGAGCGGCATCATATACCTAATATTAGAAGGCAAATGAGAGAAAAACCTTTGGAAGTAACCATTACAAGCTTAAAAATAATGTTAATTTTAACAGGAAACCTCCTCCTGCGTAGCTGCAAGGCGACCATAGTGAATGTTGTGGAATATAGTATCATTGAATAGCACCTGCCAGCAATTTGCAACAAAAACAACAAAAGGAGGTTAAGAATTTCTGCATAGCCAATAATTCATGCCTGAAGTAAACACTTACATGGAACTGTCAACTTACAGTGTCTTGAGGAACAACGCCAATGGACTTCCTAAGGCTCTCGAGTGTTACTGCCCTGATATCTTGCCCATCTATCTTTATCTGTCAAGTAAAAATGTATAATGGAACTTCAGAAAAAAGAACATGAAGCAAAGAGATATTATAAGTCTAATGTTTATAGAGAAATAATATCTATTGCTGGAGATTAGTTACAGAAAATGGACAAATGACGCCATATCAGAAGTAATATAGAATTTAAAATTTTCAACCTATTACTTGTGTAAAAGAAACTACTGTATAGTCTTACATTTCCAGCATGGGTGTCAAAATATCTGAAAAGCAATCTCAGAATAGTTGACTTTCCTGCAAATACATGTAGAGATATCATGAGACAGGACTCTAAAATTAAAAATTATGATAGTTCAAGAAAGAGGTGAAAAAGGACATGAATAATGGAATATCAAGTGCTACATACCAAGCCAACAATCATGCCTAAAAGGAGAAGGTATACTAAAATCACATAAATCATTTACAAAACTATATCTGGTCTCAACACATTATGTATACAGGATACTAATTGGACAAAATGTCAAAACCTATGATCAATAAACTGTTAGTGTCTTAGTTACGGCCCATGACAAATAAATCCAACATTCACAAAATACCAGTGTTTCTTAACATACTTTGTTAGGACCAACAATGTTACCTTGGAAAATAAACAAAATTTTGAACTTTAAGCAGCATTACTAGTACTTTAAATTTTTAATAGCATTCTTACATGAACAATCATTTCTAATTCAAAAAACAAACATTATGCATACATATGTTTAAACATCTTTATTCAGTTCCAGCAACAGAATAAATCAAACAAGAAAGACACGTGAGCCAAATATCTTGATTACCAGATCAAAAAACAGATCACCATATTATTTATCAAGAAAAAGAAATGATTGGTTACCACTTCCACTGGTTCCAACAATAGCTACACTCTTCCCAGCTGGCACAACAAATGATATACCATCCAGAATCTTTCTTTCTGGGAGGTAACTGCATAAGAACATATGATAAGCACCAATACACTCAAATCATTTTCAAGACAGTAAAATATATTAGCTACTGAAAATGTTTAAACAAAAGCAGTAGGACAAGTCTGTTGCACCATTTCAGGTTTCACATTATCAGAGCTCCGCACTTGCATTTGCAAATTGTCTGATAGCTTAGAGAGGATTTCGCATTTGAAAATTATTACTGAATGATTGGAACAATTGATAGAGAATCACAACACTAAACTCTAGCAAGTTCCTTAAAATAGATATGTTCTGACAATCATGTAATGAACTGTCAACCAAACATCTGCATTAAACTACAGCAATAGAAGTGTGGTCACAGTCACAGATGTTGATATTGACATTAAAACATTTAGGTACCATCAATTCCATTTCTCTAGTGAATCTTTCTACCTATTCCATTTGAAACCCAAGAAATGCACATTTTCACCCATTTTCATCAGAAAGATAACTTACCACTTGCTTGGTAGGTTGGATCTAGGGATTAGGAACACAAATGAAGAGAATAGGCTTGGTTTGGTGGAATGATCCCTAAACAGTAATTCTAGGTCCCCAAAAGTGAAGGAATGAGTCATAGCTCCCAAAAATGAGGGCAGTGAAACCTGAAAGAGTATGGATATACTCTAAGAGTTTGTCATTATGTAGAAGTTCATTCCACCGAGCCATCTGAAGATATGAGTGCCACGGGTGATGGGACGACAGACTCGAACAATCCTAGTTAAACTAGGAGTCGAATGCGAGATAGGATTTCACCCCCTTATTTAAAAATACATATATTATTATGAGACCTATCGGTAACTAATGTTTTCTCATGCATCTACCAAAACCATCAAACTACCTATAGTATTTCACATATAAATATCATAAAATAAATATATATTCATTTTTAGACCTACACAATCTATAATACAGTGTATCTAATGAAACTTTTTTATTTTCAAATTTTGCAAAACTGAGTGTGGGAAACATGAAAGTGGCTTAGAAAGATAAACCAAATGGTAATCTAGCCAATGATTCCACAAATCTAGTAAAATGAGAAAGCTAAGCCTGATGAAGGTCCACCTTTTTGCAGAGCATAATAGATCGTAGAAAATCATGCATGTGAATGAAAAGTTGTATAGCTGCCTAGCGAGCTGCAATTCCCTGCTGTTCTTTGATCCTTCTTTCCACCCCTAGTTAAACTGCCTCTCAGCCTTAAGTTCTCCGCAAGGCAGAAAGATATATCATGTGGCAGAGTTTCACTAATAACATTGATACTTAGGTTCATTTCCTCATGGAAATATGTAGGATTAAGCTGATTACTTATTGTCAGCTATGAGAGAAAAAACCACTTTGTAAAGATGATATGAAAGACCTACTGTTATACACCAGACCATCAAGCACAGTTCTATTGTAACCAGAAAATATGGAGGTGCACCTGAAGTCAACGTTTTCAAATTCTATGCACCCCCCCTTCAATTCCAAAGGCTTCGCATCATCTTTATCCACAATTTCAGATTTTTCCTGGATGTGAAGCAAACCAATGCTTAGCATTCAAAAATTATAATAGATGAAAAGATTTAACACAAGTACAAGTTTTTTGAGTTATGCTTTACATATTTGCCCGTTAGATCCTCCAAAAGATCACTGCTTATATGTTCCACATTGATTGATCCCGACAAACAAAATCTGACTTTTATTCAGTAAACATTTTCAGGAAAAATAAATAAGAAACATTAAAGAATTTTTTTAGGTTGCTTTTGTTGTTTGAGAAAATAAATTAACATCACGACTCACGAGGTTGATCAGTAGGCCCTGTATCATATAAATCGGGACCATCCCTAATTTAGGAACTCGGAGCCTAGTTGGTCCATCAATCTAGACTAAATGGACAGTCCTAATTGGTTTTCATGCTGAATAATGCATCCTTCATGATAATGAATTTTATGTATTACAATATTCATCTTTAGGATAATGCATTTTATATAGATTATGCATCTGCTTATGACAACCACAGATCAGATAAAAATCGTCAGTCTGGATTGAAATTCACACAAGGAGTAAGTTTTTATTTGATCCTCCGCCTATGTATGTATCATATCTCAACTAATCATAGTACAACATAGAAAAGACCACTGATAGGCAATCTCCAAGATGGAAAAGAAACATTACCCTGACAATGAGTTAATACCTCAAGTAATTGGAACATGGACTTCATATCTACCAAACTTTGAATCGTTTCTCTATATACACCTCCAAGGAAGTTGAGTGGAAGAGAGAGTTGAAAAAGAAGCCCATTTACCATGACCTATGAGAAAAAAAATTCAGTCATAATAATAATAATAAATCATAAATAAATGAGTAAAGAAGAGATCAAGTCTTAGTTAACTGAACCCAAGATGGGTAACTGGATGGCTTATTAGGAAGGTAGGATTTACCAAGTCCCCGACAGTCATATTTCCTTGCATGATCCCACTTGAACACAAAATCATAGAAGTTGAGATAGCAATGCTGAATATCAAACTCTGCCCAAAGTTCAAAGAAGCAAGACTTCTTTGAGTTTTTAAGGCAGCATCTTCGTATCCTGAAAGATGGATCCTCATTGGTTAACTGACATCATATCAAGCATGGAAATAATAACTTAACAGGGCAGTGAGAAGTATGAATTTATAATTTCTTTCATCTGAAAGGGACAAAAAAATAGAAAGAAGTCTGTCATAGCTTATTTATTTATTAGCTACTTTGGGAACTATGGAACTGTTGCACAATGCACTGTCCCATATTATGTATAGCACTATCCAGATCAAGCTACTCAAAACCAGAGGAGCTACTCAGGTCAAAGATTTCACCCAAAAAAAAAAATAGTTAGTCATTCTGATGAGGAAGCAACTCAAGCTGAAAGGTCATCCAGCCATGGCTAAAAGACATACATTCTTAACTATATCATTTAACCAATGTAAACAAGTGCTGGATCTCTTATGTTGGCCTCTATATTGATGGGACAATGCTTGAACAAATTAATATTAGAATTTTAAGATGAAGATACTTACTCTCAAGAAACTCATCGTATTTATCAGCTTCATAGGCCTCATTGTTAAAGTACTTGACAGTCTGAAAGGTAATAGAAACTATCAAAATCAATACATTGTGCTCAAATGTAGCTTAATTCTCACAAAGAAGAGGAGAACTCACCTCATAATTTATTAAAGAATCTATTGCACGTGTATTGGCATCATTGTCTGCTTTATTCATTGCCTTCCGAAACTTAGTCCTCCACTACAATTGAAAATCCAATACTGGTCTATATCAAAATATCATGTAAACTGAACCAACTCAAAAATAACAGACATTATCAAACACCCCAGAGACCCTCCCACAACCACAACTCATTTGAGTACTGGAAGTAATACGTAAGAACCAGGAAAAGGAAGAAAAGAAAGAAGAATCAGAGACAGGACAAAATTAGGATAGTACAGTCAGGTAGTTCTTTCATATAAAGAAAATGTACTAAGACACTAACAGGATGTTGAGGCAATTGAGATGAAGATCTTGTATTAAAAGAGATCAACAATACCTGTGTCACAGTTAATGTGAAAGCTATGTAAGCGGCCATAGATAATGTTGTAATCCATGCAAATGTTGCTCCAAATTTATAGGCAAGGATACCAGCGACCATTGATATCTGAAAGGCCATAGACCAAGCTATTGAAATTGTTCCTATAAACTCTTAAGTAGGCTTGCAAAAGCTTTTACTACATCAAACTTAACAAGGAACCAGCCAGGGATTGCACCTCTAAAACAGTTGGTACAACATTGAAAACCATTGATGAAAGAATAAAGTTTATAGCCCGGCTACCACGATCAATAATACGATTAAGAGCACCTGTTTCTCGACTGCAAAGATAAACAGACATGTTTCAAGGTTAATTCTGAATCATTCAGCTCATTTGGAAACTTCACCTTAGAGCTACTTTAATAAGTGTACACAGAATTTAAGGTACAATAAGCAGCATAGGGGACATAAGAATTATTCTGTACAATGAGAATGCGGACCATGACATACCTCAGGTGATATCGTAAGTCAAGATCATGCAAATGTGAAAAAACCTGCAAGAAGACGTGTCAACAATGTATGTTAGACAAATCATGTCTTGACTTTGTCAATATACAGGCAAGTCTGAACTTTTTATTATTGTTTTCTGCATGTAATAAACTACAGATAAATTATTTCTTGCTAAAACTGAACAAGAAAAGCCAATCAATAATAACCGATACCTTAGAGATGTAGTATGTCTCTCTTGGGTTAACATAGTTCATTCAGTCAAAACCATTTGGTATACACTGGAACCAAACTGAATACATTCTTGCAATACCTAGCTAGTTGATTCAATCTCTTTTTGTTTTACAAAGGCATATTGATTTTCCAATTTCTTTCTATATATTTATATTTTCATTATTTATGCTATGCTGTTTCTAATTCCCAATTTTCTAGAAATCTTGTTTTCTAGAAAATTTGGCATACATGATTAGGAAATCATAAAAGAGAAAAGGGCAAACAGGTCTTAGTCAACCAAAAGAGGTGAATAAGGTAGTGCAATTTGGAGTATCACAATTTCAGTTCACTTGGCTTTAGCAGATAGCATCAATTTACTTCCATCATATGTGCACACTTCTTTCACCCCACGGAGTCTCCTATCAGCGTACACATACCCTTTCAATAAAGGTATTGCTGCTTATTTCTTAGTTCTTTGTCTTTTCAACAAGTTTGCCCTATCATTTACTGCCATCCTTCTTGAGAAATACATCCTTCTATAGCTCTGGGTCAGACATAGGATTTGGGGACCATGAATCAGTTTATGTTACCTGTATATCAGACTTGTTACCAACTACATAACATCCCAAAACAAGCATTGCTAAGTCCTTTTTCTTAATTCCAAGAAATATTGTCACCCCACTGGTATATTAAAATTATAAGATACATAAAACATTCACTTTTCTCAGTGCTCATCTAGAACTCCGCTTCGTTTCAAAAGCAATATGCATCTTTGATACTGCGCATTTTGATTAAATAAGGAGATTGCATCATCATCAAAAAGAATATAAATGACTTATTAATTTTGTCTGACGGCTAGTCGACTACATAGCTTATTCATCATGCCTTCTAAGTTTGTGTAGGACCATCATCTTAAGCACTACACAAAAAGAAATTCCCACTAGTTACAAAAGAAGCTAGAAGCAACCTATTAATTATTTGTTATTCTACAACTTTTAGTTGTAATTTATTCACACATTTTTCATATTTATTTTTCTATTTCTGATAGATCCACACTGGAGTCACATTTATGAGACAAGAACATGAGAATATGGTAAGAGGTATCAACATATTAGAAACATCGACTTAGTTTCTGCCAGATACTAAAGGCAGTGGTGCTTGCATTTCTATTCCTCCATCACTCAATTTCATCTTTGTTTGTTTTGTTTGCTTTATTCCTTTCCTTTCTTGATTTCTATATCAATTTTAATGGAACCAACCACTTTAGGGTTTGCTGGATTTGAGTGTCGGTATAAGATACTGGTACAACCTTAAGGGCATAATGAAAAGACTAGGTGACACACTGTGGCTAGGAGCTTTAGTGCAGGTGCATGTCAGTATAAGGTGGCACTGAAAAGGGGACTGGAGGCTACATGGAACAAGGCAGGGTGGGTGGACAGACAATTATTAGTGCAACTTCAATAAGGGTGGCCTACAGTTTCTATCTAGATCAATGTCTCGGGTAGTCAGAAACCTGGGAGCTTTTCATCTTTTAAGCAGCTTGGGTATTTCTCTTTTAATCTTTTTCAAGCTGCAAACCCAAGTGAGATTCTTGACAATGATCTTCTTATGGTGAAATCATTAGTTCAAAATTGATCAATAGCTGAGAAAAGCTAAAACTAATCATGATCTTCACTCTATGCCAACAATTTCCTTCCTACCTACATGAAGTTTTACTTTATATGCTTGGGACATTTCTGCTGTTTTCCTTCACTGGGAAAAAAATTGTTCCATCTTCCAGAAAAATTAGGGCACAGCATGAAAGAGTGAAACATAGCACATCATTAGAAATAGGAATATGAGCTAATTCTAATATATTCTCTAAAGAAACAGAACAATTGTGCAATATAGGGGAGAGAAAATAAGGAAATGCAGTCCCCTACCTGCCTAGAAACCTGTCGAATCGTTCTCAATGCCACCTTGGAGAATATAGCAGTTCTTAGTTCTATAGAAAAAGAATTGCAGTAAGTTCCACAGTAAAATATAAAAGAGAATATTTAGGGACTTTTCCATACTACAATTCGAGCAAAGAAACTTGAAGGCAAAATTCTTATTTACCCTCATAACTTAATCAATTCTTTTAAGATCTTCAAACTTCCACTAAATGGAACAAACAATTAAAACCTAAAGTAAGCTTGCAACATACCATTACAAGCAGATGCCCCCAGCCGCGCTATACCATAACCAATTAGAACTGCGGCAGGGCTCGCAAAAAGAGCTAGAGCAGTAGAATTGGCAGCAGTGAACTCAGCAAAACCACCAGCATTGCCTGTCGCTGTTGATAACCAGTCAACAGCTAGCTTGAACAAGAACGGCACCTGAACATTAATTACCTACAAACCCCAAACCAAAGGGGACAACCACAAAATCAAATCACCTTAAAACTCAACATCACGTGCAAATAACAGGTAATCTTCGCAAACATTTACTTTGGCGCTGATCAGAAGACCTAAGGCAGCAATGACACGAAACCGAAATTCAAAATTGTCCTTCATCCACAAGTATTTAGCTAGAGTTGCGATGATTTTAGTGTCAACATTCTCTCCGGAAGCTCCACTTTTGGTCAGCGACGTCTTCTTCTCTTTCTTCGGTGCCGGAGCTGCCTCCGTCGAGAACAATCCATACCCATTCGGCGGTAAACCCTGATCGCCGTTGGTCCCCTGACAAACATCACAAATCGCACATCAATTTTGTTTCTAAGAAAAAACATTACAAAAACCTGCTGAAATATAAGCATAACACAAATGAAACATAAAACAAATATGCTCACCGCGTTTTGAGGAGGTCGTGAAGGAAAATCGGATAGGAAGGCGTTGACCTTAATCGCCGACGGCGCCGTCCTGACGTATCGCCATACTCTCGGTTTGCTGGAGAGAGTTCTGGCGCCAGTAGCAACGGAGCTCAGATTCAGCTGAAGCGGAACGCCAGGCGGTTTGAGAACTCCATGCGCTACGCGATTAACGCCGCGGGAAGAGACGGCGTGGGTGATGATTCTGGAGCACCTCGACGCGATTACTCCCTGCATAAGTCCGACTCTTCCCCCAACTGTTTGATGAAATGCGAGAGAGAGAGAGAGGACAGAGGAGAGAGGAGAGAGAGAGAGAGAGAGCCTTGGGACAGAATCTGTGCAGCGCTGCTTTTCCGGTGTTGAAAGAATGCGACTTTGGAAAAAAAATAGTAGAAAATCGTGGAACGTGACTGATTCCGTTTCTTTACTTTTCTTTGGGAGAATATAAAAGGTGAGATTTTGGGTTCCAAATTTATGAACCTAATGCATGATTGCTGATACATACAGTCGGACAAATATAGATAGATATGAAATGTTGCGTGCAGGGGCGGAGCTAGGAAAATCTTAGGAGGGTCAAATCACAAATGCTTTATTCGGGTTTTAAAATTTATTGAAAAAAAATTCATAAATTATTTTAGGGATAATTATAATTTAAATTATAATTTTTCATTGACTTGTGGTCAATCTCATAACTTTTAAAACTGGAACATAAATTTTGACATTTTCTTAATTATCTCATATATCAAAATTCTAGTGGAACTGGTAGAGACGTGTCGGCCGGAATTCAACGAAAAATTATGATTTAAATGACAATTATCTCAACGACATCGTTTTGAAGAACATATGTTTTGTCCACGTCGGAAATTCCGGCTGACACGTCACCACTAATTTCACTGGAATTTTGATATATAGGATAATTGAGAAACTGTCAAAAGTTATTATTTTATATTTCAGTTTTAAAAGTTATGGGTTTGATCATAAATCAACGAAAAGTTATGATTTAAATGACAATTATTCATTTATTTTATTTATCATTAATTGCTACTGGTTGCCCTTTCTAATTTGTTTTATGAAAAACTCCAATATCTTTAGAAAAAAATTTACCCTCTAGGTATTTTTCTGGCTCCGCAGCTGGTTGCGAGGTAGGTTATTTATTTGGATAGTGCTAAACGTACCTTTATAATTTGAATGGGTCGATTTAGTTTTTCCCCATCCGGTTCATTAATCTAATTTTGGCAGCAAATTATTAGATTATGATGATTTTATTTTTTATTTATATAGAAATATATTAGAAACAAATAATTAATCCAGTTCTTGATTTAATTCCTAAAAAATCGCCACTATTCAAAATAAAATATCCATCAAAATTGTGGATTTATATAATTATTAGTTTTTTGGAATTTTTGTGTTGAAATCAATTCACGTGATTCAAATTTGACATCAATATGTAATTAAAATTTCAATTTAAATGATTAAAATTTGACACTAATACCATGATTAAAAATCGACAAGAATAACAATCTTGACAATTTATATGATTGGATTTTTTATATGGTTTTTTCAATTGTTATTTTATTTGTAAAAATTGTCACAATGAACACACACATGCATGAAAATTATAGATGATAATTTTATTATATTATTTGAATTTTTTTGATGATATCGTCTAAAGTCTACACTCAAATTGGTGCTAATTTTATAATTTAATTTTAAATTATTTTCAATAGTATAGTGCGAGTCCTAGTCACCTTGAAAAAATCATAACTCTCAATAATAATTAAATATCATACCAATAATAATTTGTAAAAACATATTTGAACGAGTAAATTTAAACATATAAGCTAAACTAAATTAATGTCACAATGAATTATTTTGGGATTTTTTCATAAAAAATAATAATAATTAAAGTGAAGACAAATATAATAAACCACATAAATAAAAAGATGAGAAAATAATAAACCACGTAAATTAAATGAGTAATGCTTATAACAAATTCTTCTAAAAAACAATGTGTCTAATCCACAATTAGTTGAATAGATAAAATGAAGATGAATATATTGTGTAATGCTTATAATTCCACACTAATGGAATTAGTTATTTTAAGTTATAGAAATAAATTCTTTTAACATTAAGGAAGGATTGTGTTCACTATTCTTTCTCTCAAATATCGTTAATTTTAGTGACATGTCTTTATTTCTGCGATACGCATAATAGTTATCCATCTACAATATATCATAATTTTATTTAGCAATCGTAGTATTATTTATAGAAGTAAGTTGAAATAGCCTACAAACAATACAAGAAAAGCAAAACTCAGTGTTATATGGGTAGGGGTGGGTCGGTACGGTATATCGTACCGAAAATGTCATATCGTATACTGTGTCGTAAATGCCGGTATGAGTAAATATCATACCGTTACCTTACCGAAATTTTCGGTATACCGAAATTTCGGTATGCAGAATTTTCAATACCGTTACCGTATCATATTTTCAGTATGCCGTACCGCGGTATGCCGTAAATCCAGTATACCGTGAATTACGGCATATCGAATTTCGGAAAGGCATACCGTCATACCGAACTACCATTTCATACCGAAATTATATAATATTATAAATAATTTTTATATTATAAATATTTATTAATACTATAAATATATTTA
>JAYDZE010522440.1:0-15360 GCA_034509125.1 Monilaria moniliformis
GAGGAGAGAGAGGGCGAAAAAAACTGATTAAAAACAATCTGCCCGGAACTCACCCGGCCGGGTGGGAACATGTACCAGGTTCCACCAGGTCGGGTGAAACATTCTGTTTCCCACGCTGCCTGCACCCGACCGGGTGACTCCAGCATGCACACTCACCCGGCCGGGTGCAGCCTTCTGGGGAGACAGTTGCTACCACCCGTCCGGGTGGTGTCGACACAAGTGTCCACCCGGCCGGGTGAAGCTTCGTGTTGGTGTCGGTCACGCCACCCGGCCAGGTGGATCTAAAAATCAATCCACCCGGCCGGGTACTTGTAAGTCACACCTGCAAAACATGACTTTCGTTTTTTTAAGTAAAGTCATGTTTGGGAGATGCGACTTTAGTGTAAGTCGCATCTCCCAAACGCGACTTACCCATTTTTGGAAGTTAAAAAAAAGTTTCCCGTTTTGGGAATTTTTTTGGTTGATCCTCCTGGATCCGGAATTTTGCCGAAGAAATTAGTTTTTGAGAAATGAAAATTGAAAACTTGAGTGAATATAATCTAAAAATAAAGAGTAAACAATGGCATCTCCCAGTAAAAGCATTGGTTGACATATAATGAGATGACTCTTAAGTAAAGTAAATTATATAGATTGATTTATTTGGGAAGGGTGAAATTGTTGAGTTGCAGGGCTGAAGACGACGACAAAGATCATGTGGCGACGAATTTAAGAATGGTGTAGAGATGAGAGAGATGCACGTTTACGCCATCTCCATACGTGGTGGGTAGGGAAAGGCAGAGCAACAATCTCTCTTTGCGCCTCAATTTCCCATTTAATTATAGTACAAAAGGTAATTAAACAAGGATAACCCACTTTCACTGTTTCACATTTGCTCTTTTTCCATCTCTGGCTTCGCAGCTTCAGATTTACACTCAGCTTCTTCAGCTGCTGGTTAAAGCTTGTTTCTTTCTTTTGGATATTACATCACGAATCACGATTACTGCTTGCTGATTTTGTCAAAATCAACAACCAAGTAAACTAAGCTGCTCTATCTCTCTCTCTCCACACACACACACACACATATATGCAATGTTTTTGACTAATTGTGGGGATTCACATGCATGTTACTGTCTGATATTACTTTGAAACTTTATGGCACAACTTACAACATAGTATCTAATTTTGATTTTTTGACCTCAAAGAAGGTCTTGTTTTCTGTTTGTTTCGAGATTGGGGATGAATTTTCAGTTTTATCTTTCCGCGTGTGGATAAGATAAATTATTTGGACTGAAATATATGTGTAGCCAGATTAAATCTTGCAATTTGAAGCTATGAGAAGTTGCTTTTGGTGGTAGGACTGTCTATTTTCATTTCCAGCCTTCAATTTTGTTGGAGAATTCCCAGCAGCCATTGGTGGGAAAATATCATAACTTGGAACTTTTGTTCCGTTTCAGACATACATATATATATATATATATATATATATATATATATATAATCGTTTTATTCTATTTTTGAAGAATTAGAAAGGCAGTGGCTTTGGAGGAACTCCATCTTTTCAAAAATTTAATCTTTTCAAAAATTTATCGTGCAATTTTGAGTTTTGAAAGTATAACTTGGTGTATCCAGTCCTCAATCATTGTGTTGCTCTCTTGTTTAGTTTTTGATCAACTGAAAATGGGAGCGGCGGTTACCAAAAGTTCATCTCCGAGGGCTGCAGTGCCAGAATCTAAGCTTGAGGCCAGAATACTTGAGGCAATGCGTAGACGAGAAGTTGAAGGCAGTAGTATCAAATCCTTCAATAGCATCATTTTGAAATTCCCCAAAATTGATCAAAGCTTAAGAAAATGCAAAGCTACATTCCAAAATTTTGGTGAGCATCACGCTTTGTGTTCCGGTGCTGGTGAATCTTGACTACAATGTCCTTAGAAATCGATGACTAGAACAAACAAATAGAATGGAGCGAGTGCTGTGTTGATATCATCCATTTGTTGCCTATCCCTACGTGTTGAATGTGGCTCAAGGTGGTAATGTATTTATTTTGTGTTGTCTTTGTAGACGAGGATGGAAATGGTGTAATAGATCCACAAGAGCTGAAGCACTGCTTTCAAAAACTGGAGATCAGTTTCACTGATGAGGAGATTAATGATCTGTTTGATGCGTGTGATATCAACGAAGTCAAGGGGATCAAATTTAATGAGTTCATAGTTCTTCTTTGCCTCGTCTACCTTCTCAAGGAAGATCCGGCTGCCCACCAAGCTGTATCCAAACCTACCAACTACCAAATTCGTTCATTCATATTTATTGCATCTATATCTATATGAGTTGCAATTTTGGAAAGATTGTCTGCAGTGCATACATACACTGTGTTCCTTAACATTGAAAGAAATCGTGGAAGGGGATGCCGGATCTGGAGGCTACATTTGAAATACTAGTGGATGCATTTGTGTTTTTGGACAAGAACAAAGATGGGTATGTGAGCAGAAATGAGATGGTTGATGCAATAAATGAAACTACTGCAGGTGAACGATCCTCTGGAAGAATTGCCATGAGGAGATTCGGTTAGTTGCTTATATTTTCTTAATCTTAGTATATCAAAATTTCTCCTAGAAACATTCTCTACGTGGTCCTATAGTTCTGCATTCTGCATAAAAACTATCAAGGATTTCTAACATATAACAGGTGCTTCGATGTCATGTTCAACTTTAGATTGACAATAGCCTTTTATTTGTGTTCTGCAGAAGAGATGGACTGGGACAAGAACGGAATGGTTAACTTCAAGGAATTCCTTTTTGCTTTCACTCGTTGGGTGGGCATTGAAGACGCTGATGACAACGATGCAGAGAACAATAACTGACCTTCAAAATTTCATAATTTCTGCATAATTGTATTCTGTCCTATTATCTCCATGGGTATATCTTATATATGTTGTACATAAACCTTGTTCAACTAATACACATCCTAGTGCCACAAAACTCCACCTTTTGTAAAACTAGCCAATGTTGTATGTATCTCTTGTTCTTTTGCAACTCAGATTCCAAGACGTGACTGTAAGTTGAATTTCTGATGAAATGAAAGAAGAAATTGACAATACCAGGCATGTGTACAAGAGAAGATCCAAAACATAAATGATCATTCCCAAAAGTCACAACATAGGCAGGTATGTAATCATATTGAATAAGCACCTAGTAAATAATAGACATCAAGGCTTTAATAAATTCGAATAGAAACAAATACTTTGGCCTCACCTTAGTATACAAATTCCATAATGAACAATACAAACTTGTTCCATACTTTAAAAACTCCCAGCAAAAGCTAACAACAAATAAAATAATAGGACACAATGTTCTGGGGGGGGGGGGGGGGAGAATATTCCCCCCCAACCAAACTGCCCAGGCAACATACAAACTCAAAACCCCTCACCAATAACATCCATTAGCACAACATTTTACTGCTACTAAATCTCCCCCATGTATTATAAAAGCACTCATATCATATAGAGACAGGTTAGAACTGGCACTCAACGGACCAGTGCCCCGATGGCGCAGTGACAGGCATCGGCTGGCACAGCAAAAGACCTGTGCTATGGGAACTGCAGTTTTCAACGCAGAGTTGGAAGACATCTGAACTCCAAACATTGATTACCCCCTGGTTTTCGCCCTCTTCATTCCCAGGCTGTTGTGGAAGGGTGATACAGAACCAGACATTTGAGAGCCATCATCCCGAAGTGTACCATTCAGCAGTGCCAGTTCTCGCAACTGTTGCTTCTTATAGTAGTCTTGAGACTCATCCTGCATTGAAGAATCAAGGAGACTGGAACTTTAGATGATAGCTGAGACAAGAAATGTGTTAAACGTTGAAGTGGGGAGAAGAGGATTATTGTTTGGTGGGTGAAACTGACCATAGGCTTGAGTAAATCTTCTAGTATCTCGCGTGACTGCATTAGACGAGCATCGATAATCTCAACAGGCAGTTCTGCCTCAACAAGTATGTGGAGAGGCTCGTTGAGGTGCTCATATCCCGGTTTACCTCTCATCATCTCCTCCTTCAGATCAAAATCATAGAGCAAACCATCATTAATAGAAAGATTACATAGATTACCTTTACTAGCAATAGATTTCTGTAAATGAAGATACTATACAAAATGGTTACTAGCCAAAAAAAAAAAAGCAGAGAGGAGTTCCTAATAGAACCGTGAATTTTAAAAACCAACCAAATTAGCAGCTATAGAAGCCCATTCTAGGAGTTCCCATAGAAACAACCCATGTGAATGTTTGAACTCGATTTGTAAAATAAGGTGGTGAGCAACATGTACTTCAATTGGAAAAATAAACAAAATCTAGAAATGCAGCAAAAGAGAGTTTGGAGCTTATAAACTCTTTAAATAGCTTGTCAACGTTTTAAGAGCTTATAAGACCCTACAAAGTGTTTGGTATATTTTGTAGAAACAGGTCTATATGTTCCCAGAATATGATGTCAGGAGCTTATAAGTTATGTTTAAAAGGTAAGAACCCCAACTTTATTTTGGAAATAAGATCCTTCTTGCCATTATTGACATCCGCTCCATGAAATTAATTATCTAAACGCTCCCAAACCACGAGTTCAACCATGTTTGTTTCACATGAAACAAAGAATCTAAGGGAATAATAAAGCCTTCTACAAGTAATGAATATTGCGATCTTTCAAAATTTGTGGGATGGAAGGATTTAAGTATGTTTTTTCAGATGTTATTTGATTATATAAAATCTACAGCAGTTGTAAAGGCCATATCTAACTTACCCTTGTTGGATCCTTGATACTGCCACGCCCTCTGATTAGAACACGGCACTCGGTAGTTGCTTCAACTCGCTTCAGAGAATTCCCTCTAGGACCAAGGAGGCGCCCAACAAAATTATACTGCAATACCAAACATATTGTTCATGTAAAAATGTGGCAACAATACAAATAAAGAAAGCATTAGTAGGAGGAGAAGTAGTACACTAGGATATTGGTCAACTGGAATATCAACCCTGATTGTCCGCTTGACTATGAGACCAGATGAGCTACCTTGGGAACCAAGCCAGTTTGGTGTGGAGGATGATTGCATTAAACTCGACATCTGCACATTATAGTTTCATACATTATCAAACAAAGAGCCAGTCCCTCTCCCCAGGTGTATGTTTCAAAATTTAATGCTGCAACTTGAAATCTTTCAGAATTTAATGGAGCTGAGAAGATAAACTGAAAGGCTCATAGAAGCCTGAACATCAAATTGCACGAGAAAAGATATCATGGATTTGTATCCAGGCACATCAACACACAGGCAAATGATGACAGAAATCACAAAACATCTAGAAGTAGCATAAGTAATGGCTATCCACACAGGATAAGTACAAATGTGGGTCAAGAAGTTTGTTAGCAGTCAAATCAAGCGACTCACTTACCCTGATAAAATAAATACACTAATATTTCGACTGAAGCAAAAAGAGAAACTACCCAGAGATAATATTAGAGTTATACCACAGTGTTAGTGGAGTGACTTATAGTAAGCTAAGTTAAAGCTGAAAGCTGGTATACATAAGTAGCACATAGGTAGTCAGATCAATTGCAACAAAACGACACTATTCTATAAATTTTTATGTTTGGCATTCCCAGCCATTAGTATAAGTCATTCTTGAAGTTGTTAGCTCCAAACTACCTGTCATGAGAAGTTAAATTTAAGAACACCAAAATCAAATGATAAAAAGTTAGTACGGAAAATGTAAAAGATTTTGTTGGAGATCTTCTGAAAACAGTAAAGAATTAGATCAAACAAAAGGTTATGTTAATGGTTAGTATCCATACTTCTGATTGAAAGGGTGATGCCCATCTGTTCACGTTAGCTCCTCCATTTGAATATATTCCTCCTGAAGCCAGGGGGCTAGCATGTTCAAGCACACTTTGTTCTAAAACTGATGCACTCCCCAACATTGTAGTTACACGCAATATTTCTGCTTCAAAAAGGTCAATTTCCAAGAATAAGATGTACCAGTTAGCATTGGTTAAGAAATTAGCGAGCAGTCACCACAATATGGACACTACACGGGCTGTTAAACTGGTTAGTTAAATATCAGTGAAGTTAAAGATGTTCAACAAGTATAATAAGGAATGTCCAAAAATATATCAATGTAGTTCTAAATGTGACCAAATTATTGACCTAACAACTCTAGTGTTAGCCACTGCTCGTGAGACCTGGAATTCCCAAGTTCACTATTAGTCATAGCTTCAAGCAGAAGGATGCTATTTCCTCTGTAAGATATCACATAAATATCACGAAGGTGCTTCTAGAACAGCTATCCACCAACCAATGGTTGCTATAAAATAACTGAGGATTAAACATCCTCCAAAACTAGTCTTCGACTAATGTAAGGTTTCACTGTCATGTAAGAATGACTTCCAAATTCCAATACAAGGAAATAACAAATGGCAAGTTTTATGAAAACTTTTTTCATACCCCCCCAAAAAAAAAAAAAAAAAAACCTTGCGGTGAGGAGTTGATCCCATTAAGTTGTAAAAGTAGAGATCATCACACAGCACCTAGAGCATAAGAAAATCACAAAACAAAATGCCAATGGAACATGAAAACAATGTATCCATACCCAATATTTGATCCTTGCCCCATCCCCCAAAAAACCATTATCCCGTCCCTCTCTCATTTAATTTTGATCCATCCCAAGCACACAAAATCCGGCATGGCACCTTATGGTTGAGAGCTGTCAATTTATATGCAGACGCTGCAATAACATCGGACAGGACCTTGTAGGCAGTAAAGAGCAATGCTCCATGTCATGATGAAGTAATAGCTTACAGTTTTATCAACACACAGTTTTAAATTTCTGTAAAAGAAACTAAAAAAATTGAATCATGTGCTCACCCTGATTCAGCAACCGATAGCAATTTGGAAGCACAGCCATAAAAGGATTGAGCTTGTTACGTTCTGCCAGCAATTCTGACAGGTACCTGCAAGTGGTGCAATAGCATAACGTCGTGAATAGTTAGATGTGCACCAGATTGTTGATTGACATTTAATAGAATATTACTAACCACGAACTGAATAGTAGAGATAAAACTGCTTGAAGCATTTGATTCAGACAATTTGAAGGAAGCATATAAAGATACTTTTTTTTTTAAATTTAAATAACGCGCCATAGTGGAATTGAACCAAAGACCTTTGGCGTAGACATTAACCGCTAGGCCAACATATAAAGATAATAGTCTTGACAATAATTTTGTATTGATGGTGTTATTATGCATCCACATGATCATGCGCAAACATAATTCGATTTACTTTATCCATCTTGAATCTAGTTCATAACCAATCCATAGAAACATAAATATACGTGTTACTGGAACTCATAGATCTGTTGTTATCGAGAAGCATCAAAAATTCAAACACAAGTAGTTGCAGCTCAACAGCTTACAAACTACCAATCTAGTTTAATTGATGAGAGCGCATAATAGACGTAAAAAACAGGATAGTACCAATAAAGAATAAGAAATAAAACATAAACCAATTTATCCCGAATTGAAGTAGAGATTTAACCACTTGAATTTCACCAAAGCAAAATCACTGAAGACATCAAGATCTGGCGTTAATAAACATATACATATGTTCGTTTGTATTTATAAAGGGGGAAAGAAGAAGAAAAAATGATCGAAGAGGAAAAGAGTAATTACTTTTCTTGCTCGACGAGAGCAGAAGCGGTGCGGCTGGCGCCGATGTGAGGAGAGTGAGGGGCGGACGGAGACGGTGAGTATGCCATGTACCTCCCGGACGACATGGTTCACCGGCAGCGGCGATAATTACGACTGTCAGATCCAACAAAGAGACACTAAACTGCCAGTTCAAGAGCTGGTAAACACAGCTGGCTGATTAAAGCGGTGCGTCGGTGGAGCTAAAGCAAAAAGGGGAGGAAATTGTGAAGGAGAAGTGTGTATTTATTGAAGTGATGAGAGAGAGAGAGGGAAGGTTGGTCCAACCCAAATGCCAATGGTGCAGAGCCACGGGCAATTATTTTTACTGTGCGTTGTTCAATATCGGAATCACTCGTATTTCATATTTATACCTCTTCTCCTATTTATACCTCTGCCAGTTGGCCTTTTCATTCGCTGTAAATATTTCCTCAATTTACACATACGCCTCTAATTTATATTTTGTATTTTGTATTTTATTTTATTTTATTTGTTTCCTTATCCTTACTCCGTCTACGAAAAATAATCTTGTTTTTCCATTTTGATCCGTCCACCAAAAATAGTCTCATTCTATTTATTAAAAGTTTCTCACAACATAATACTCCTAAATATCAATCTATTTACAACTTATACCAGGATCCACCATTTTTATATCTCCAATCACTTTTTCTCTTTCCAATTACTTTTTTTTTTATCTCTCTTACTTTACCAATTGTACTTTAAAACTCGTTCCGTCCACCAATAAGACTATTTTTGGTGGACGGAGATATTATTAGAAGTTGAGAATTTTTGTAATTTCTGATTTTGACTTGAATTAAGCCAGATTGGTTTTGTTTCGTTGGATTGGATGTTGCTTCTACATTCTTCCATATTTTTGTCAAATTGTATGGACCTAGTAAAATATCAGCACAAATTATTTTCCTATATTTGGTCCACATAATTATTCAGTTTTATTTCAACTTTTTAGCTTCTCCATACATGGTAACTATATTTACAACGTGAATGGCTGGAAAATTATAAAATAGAATAATAAATTAAATAAAAAAGTATTTGTAAAAGGGCAAAAACTTTCAGGTGCTGAGGGCTTTTGTGGTGGCCTTGGGGGCTGCAACAACCATCATTCATTGGCGCTCAATCATGGGACCTTTGCCCACTACTCTCCATTCTTTCTTGATTTCTTTTTTCTTTTTTCTTTCTTCTTTCTTCTTTTTTCTTTTTTCTTTTTTCTTTTTTCTTTAATACTTACTGGACATTTCTTGTAATGTATTAGATTTCCCTAATTATAATTAATTATTGTTGACAGTGTGAAAGTGTGGGAGTGAGAAAGGCACGTAGCGTATGTAAAGGAGAATGGTTGTTGTGATGTTACTTTTTTGGCAATGTGAATACAATCACGCCCACTCTGACCACCCTTTTTCTCCATGTATTTCGGGAATTGATTGAATTTTATTTCAAAAGGAAAATTCAATTTTTTTAAATCTGGGACGAATTAGCAGTCATCTTTAGCGTGGACTTTTTGTTGGTTTGTTTATGCTGAATAGTTCATGGGGCTTGCTTTTGCACGCACGCAGGGAGCGCGGGTCAAATCCGATCGGGATCCGAGTTTAATCTGGCCCGACTTAATTTTTTTTTCCGATCATAAATTTTCGTATATAAATAAATTTTATTGACACAATCAAATGAAGAGATTGTGACGTAGTGGTTGAGTGTTGTGTTCTCAACCTTTCAGGTCAACAATTGGAAGAGCCTTTAATGCACTTCATTTGCAGGGCAACAATTGGAAGAGCCTTGATGTATGGGGGCTGCACGATATATTGAGTGACACTATCAAGTATTAAGGGTATAGTTAGTGAGTGAAAATTTGGAGTTTATGAATAATTGGCTTGTTTGATTTAGGATACTTACATGATGTGTGTGATCGGTCTGGTAAGTATGCACATCTTATTTCTGAATCATCTTGGTGGTGGTGAAATAATAGTGCATAATTTTGATTTTTCTGTTACACACTAACAACTCCAGAGGCGGAAATCAGGTGTGAGGCAAGTAATAATTTTGATCTTGGTGGGTGGTGAAACAATAGTGTTTTTTTACTTACACATAAATAAGACATTTTATAAAATCAAATAATTTTTTTAAAAGCAAATAAAACTTCTTTTAATAACAATAAAACTTTAATATATTTTATTAGTAAATGATAATTTAATTAAATATAAATAACATATTTTATAAATTCAAAATAATACTTGGGCATAAAATCAAATAAGACTTTAATATTTTTTTAATAAGACTTATTTAAATATAAATCATTTTTTTACAAAATTAAAAATAACTTTTTTTAATGGTAAATAAGACTTTAAATAAAGAACATAAAAAAAATAAATTTTTTTTATTAAAACAATAACTTTTGTATATTAGAATAGTAATTTTTTTATATTATAACAATAACTTTTATTTATTAAAATAATAACTTTTGTACATTAGAACAATAAATTTTGTACATTATAACAGTAACTTTTATTTATAAAAATAATAACTTTTGTAAATTATAACAGTAACTTCTATTTATTAAAACAATAACTTTTATTCACAAGAACAATAACTTTTAATCGCAAGAACAATAACTTTTAATCGCAAGAACATAACTTTTATTCGCAAAAAAAATAATTTTTATTCACGAGAACAATAACTTTTATTTACAAGATTAATAACTTTTATTCATTATAATTACAATAACTTTTATTCAAAAGAATAATAATTTTTATTCACAACAAAAGTAACTTTTATTCACAAGAACGATAATGTTTATTTAAAAGAAGGATAACTTTTATTCGTAAGAACAATAACTTTTATTCACAAGAGCAATAACTTTTATTTATTAAAACATCAGTTTTTATTAACAAGAACGGTAACTTTTACTCACAAGAGCAATAACTTTTATTTACAATATCAATAATTTTTAGTTATAATAACAATAACTTTTATTTAAAAGAACAATAACTTTTATTTATTAAAACAAAGCTTTTATTTACAAAAACAGTAACTTTTATTCGGAATAACAGTAACTTTTATTTGCAAGAACAATAACTTTTATTCCCAAGAACAATAACTTTATGCACAAGAACAATAACTTTTACTGCCAAGAACAATAACTTTTATTTACAAGAACAATAACTTTTAAATATTAGAATAATAATTTTTTAAAAAGAGCAATAACTTTTATTTACTAACACAATAACTTTTATTTATAAGATTAGTAACTTGTATTTGCTCATTGTTGAATTCAAACTTGGCTCATTACTTGTTATGTGAAAACAGAACATTGGATTTCATGAAACATGGCAGCAAATACATTTTTGTGTTTACGGCTTCAATCCAACATTGTCTGGTAGACTTTGATTCGTCACATAATCAATTATCTAGTTGTCTTAATCTTCGTTTTCAAATATCTAAATTGTTTAGCTCAGCTTTTTCCTTTTCATGGCCTTCTTGCCTCAACAAACAACATCGTGTGATTCCTTATATCCTTTGTTATATAGTTTGGTTCTACCTATAGAAAAACACAATAATCCATATAAGCAAACTATGTAAAAAACTACAACAAACAAAACACTCTCACATTAGTCAGCGACTATTAAAATGACATCGCAGTGGCATGTTCAGGTAGAACATGTTTGATATGGTATGATACATAATGTAGAAGTTGATTATGAATGAGTGATACACAACACAACAAAGTTGCTCGCACCTCCAAGATGATGATATATCCTCCCAACAATATCTCAACTCTTCCTTACAAATCAGGTTGAGTAGCCTCCATTTTCAGCGCGATAAGTCTCAAAACTAACATTTATCCAAACTTATCCAACTGTCAATGTAGGCATGATACGAAGCAGCTTTTGCTAATATTCTATCAGTCCAATCATATTTAATGCATAAGCCAAAAGGGGGCAGGGCAACACACAAAAATCTATAAGCAAATTCTCATCAAAAGACAGACTATATATGACAAGGGCTTTAATCATTGATCTTCTTCATATTGTCAGCAATCAACATTAGTGTTTGAACAAATGTGAGCTAAGTTATAGATAGGCTCTCATTATCTTTATCAAACTTGCAAGCAGAGAAATTTAATCAAACAGTGAATGTGAGGCAAAGGAATCTCAGGTCCCAGAGATGGAACAACGCGCGCTAAGTTTTGGTAACGTCTAAATACACGAATTTTTCACAAACGAATATTGAAAGTTGTCAATAAATACACAATTTAACCATTGTTACCACAAATTGAACATCGATCAAAATTGAATCTGACATAGCAGTTGATGTGGCACAACTTCATCAAAACAACATCGTTTTACTTATATAATATAACGTATACAAAAAATAGTTATGTTGCCCCTAGATATTAGAACCTTGAGTATATTTTGGTTTTGCACATGTAACTTTAAAAGTTGTGAACAAATATACGAATTTAAACGATGTTATAATTCTGCTCAAAATTAAATATAAAATGAGTGTCACACACACACACACACACACACACACACACACACACACACACATATATATATATATATATATATATATAGATTATATTACTAAAAATATATTTCAAAATTTTGATTTATTCGGTTTTTAATACATCCGATCTGATCCAAAAGTTTGAAATTTGCCCAAAATGTAATCCGGACCAAACCCAAAATCCAAACCAAATTTTATATTTCGATTTGGTTCGAATAGATATTCAGATTTCAGAAATTTTGCTCACCCCTAATTAGTCCGCGGGTAATACATATATACATCCGCCGACAAATATTATTTATTTATTTATTTCCCGAAAATGAATTTACCGTCGGAATAGTTCTGCCGGTAATTCCAACAGTGATGTTGGCGCGTACATTTGGTGCCAAAATCTGCTAGAAATCTTCCAATAAACCGCCGGTAAATTTTTCAACAGATAGTCCGCCGTTTAAACGTATATTTTTTGTAGTGTATTGTATGTTTGAATATGAAATGACATAGTTGAAAAAAATATAAATATTTCAAAATTAAAATAAACAGAATAAATTTTCAAATAATACTAATTTGGAATGGTAGTAGTAGAAACTGGGCATGCATGTTAATAATTACAATATTAAGGATTTGTTTGTATTTAAAATATATTAAGAGCTATTTGAACTTTGAAATAAACATTAAGGGCGACCCTTTTCCCTACTTTATTTGTCCATATACTAGGGGACATAGCTCAATCGTTGGTGAAAACATTCAATTCAACGTGTATTTGATTATTGTCTCTTTAAAACTTTATCATGATAAGTGTTCATATAGAATTGTTGTGTGTACCAATAATTTTTCGTAATAGTATATATATAAGTTGTGCAAATAATTTTGATATATTATGTAAAAGACAATTTATGCATTCTTTTGTTAGAGCAGTAAACGGCGAATTGCTAATTGTATTCTTTTACTATCTATTACAACTATATATGTAATAAGGGTAAGAAATTTAAATATAAAAAGAAACATGTAGCTTTGAGCAAACGATGGATAGATAAAATACCATATTTGCTATATCCAAAATAAATTTCATCAAATCTTATAAAAACTACTTATTTTTTGTATTTATTTACAAATTATAAGTTGCAAAAAACTATTATTTGGCAATGTAGGACTTTGTCTTCTCTTTCCTGTGGCATACCTTTACATTATTCTTTCTCCAGTCTTGAGGAAGATGGAAACAGCACACTTGCATATATATTTCTTAACACCATTGATAACTTGCATGCAAATTTTGCTTGGCTTCGATGATGAAAAAGGCAAAATTTTTTGTTTCACAGAGGGATTATACCCTAAACTTAATTATACATGAAAGAAACAGAACACAAGCAGTGTTGCTAACTTGCTCCAGATGCAAGACTTTTTTTACTGCTAAAATCACAACAATGCTTTCCCTCCTTCCAAAGTTCCATTTTCTCCAGAAATCATCAGATACCAAACCTCACTGAAACACCCTCACTCTCCTTCTCTCCATTTCAAGGATGGAGCAGAAAATTCGGACCCAGAGACCTTCATTCCTTGATTAGACTCGCCGCTTTTCAGCCGATCTTGCTCCTGAAATTGAACTCCAAATCAACAAAACCACTCGCAACAACACGAGACATTTTCATGAAAATTGAACTGAGTTTATCACCTTTTCCCCCTCCCCTACTGAAATCAGGCACGGAGCAGGAATCTGCAGGAAGGCAGCGCCAAACCTGCGAAAGAGATAAGAAAGAGAGTGACTCTGTAGCGAGAGCACCAAGTGAGGGGGGCCCACTTGATCTCGACGCTGGAGCTCTTCAACCTTTTCCCCCTACTCGGCTCCTTGCTCAGATCGAAACTCGCGCCCTTCATCCGCAACTCCTGGACACACCGCGTGAGCGCACGCGCCTCCTCCCGCTCCCTCTGCAGCTGCCCCTCCACCTTCCAGAACCTCCACAGCTTACACTGGACCAGGAACGCGATCGCCGCCGACGCGCACCCCGGCAGCAGCGACGGCATCCACCACTCGTGGCACCGCTGCTGCGGCGGGGATGACGCGAAGAGGATCGTGAAGAAGATGCCGTGAAAGAGGAAGAATTGAGTGGAGAGGTGGAAGATCTCTCGCCTGATCGTGTCCATTCGCGACTCCTTTCTCGACATTCGCCTCCCGAATAGGTCCTCCTCCCTCTGCCACAGCTTTAGGAGGAGGAAGTGCCCCGGGCTGCGCGAGATCTCCGCCAGCGGGTGGCTCTGCATCGCCGCTCTGTGGCGGTGCTCCTCGTCCACCGGGACTTCCACCACGTGAGCGTCTTTGCCTTCTGCCATGGATTTTAAACTTTCCGGGGAGAGAGAGAGAGAGTTGCAGATTGATATGGTGAGGGAAACAGGGGAGTTTCAGATTTTTAAACGATGATGATGGAGGGAATTAGCAACGGTCATATTTTGTTGGTGCTGGCACGGGGGAGACTGGGTAACGGTCAGCAGTAATTTGTTAAAAACTGGTCACAGCGTTTCATATTTTTATTAAATTTTGGGAACTTTACTTGTATTCCAAGTCATAGTATGTCTATTTCAAATAAAAATGGGTGCAATTAAAGATGCATTTGCAACAAATATTAAATACAGGAAGACCACATCATTGAAATTACTAAGATGCAAACAAAAACTAGTTTCAAAACACCAGGTCAATGCAGATTATCAAAAGGAAATTTATTAATTGAATACTGAAAATGCTTATGCAAATTGTATTAGCTTTAGTTAGTTATATATGCCATGTTTCCTTATTTGCACCCATTTTTTTTTTTGTTTTTTAGTTAGATTTATGTATCGCATTTTTCTATCGTTACACATTTTCATTTACATAAGATGGGAAATATGCACTTCAAATTTTCAATTCAATATTTTTGTTTTTTTAGGAAATTAAGAACATGAAAATTCAAGAAATTACAACTAATTTAATTGCAGTACAACGGATGGAAGTTTCTTCTCCTTTTCTTCTTTTGAATATTTCTAGTTATCTACTGCCACTATGAAATTGGAAGGAAGAGGAGGAAATTGTTGTTTCCTTTTAGGGTGCGTTTGGTAGAATGGATTTGGAATTGAATTGGAATTGTAATTTTATAGAATTGAATTTGAAGTTATAGAATTCTAATT
>JAYDZE010522551.1:0-15358 GCA_034509125.1 Monilaria moniliformis
TTTAGAAGCCGGACCGACCCAATTTACGGACTGCCCGCTCCATCATACGCAGATCTATCATAAACTAGAGCAATTTCGTGATTTGATCAATATATAACTTGGTAGATTCTCTGAAGATATTGATACGTCTTTTTTTGTGTTAATGGCGACGAGGAATCGGACGATTCTGTTTAGAAGGTATAGGGATGCGTTGAAGAGCGTCAGGGTTCCGGCGGCCTCGTCGAGCTCCGGCGGAAGAGCGGTGATCGAGCTCTCGACGACGTCGTTGCTTAACCCTAACCAATCTTACACTCCTCTTAGCACTGAAGATCCCGGAACCTCCAGGTACTTTAGTTTAACCTGTAATGTTCTTTCTAGTGTGCTGTCTGCTTTCGGTAGTTGGATTTGTTTATTTAATTTTTTCGATTTTTTAGATTTAGTTATGAATTGTTTTTGAGATCAATCCAATATTGTATCAGTTGTTGAGCTGATGAACTGGGTGGCATTGATTTGCCTGATTGGAGGATTGTATGCTATGAGATATGTTTTGCCTCTATCGCATCCAAAACAGTTCACCGAAGATTATGATCCACTTCGTTTTGATGGTTGGTCCATATGATATGAGGAATTGAAAAAAAAGAAAAAAGTAATGTCATCTTTAAATTATAACATTTTATTGTTCCATCTGAAATTCTGAATCATTGCGAGACCTTGAAGTGAGAGGGGAACCAAATAATTCAATTTTGAAATCTTAAGCATGTTTCAGATGTCCTCTGGCACAACTTATGCAAATTGCTTGAGTTAATACGGTAGTACCTAGTTAGATATTCATATAAATAAGTAATTAGTCAAATAGAAGGCGAGTTACCTGGGAAACTTTTGGCTACAATGTCCTTATGAAATGGATGGGGCGAATGCACCACATAGTTGCCGAGAATGATTTTAATTCATAGTTGTGAATATCATGACCTGGGGACCTGGGCACACGACAATTTATCTGAAATGTCTTCGCTGTAGTATCACTGTAACTCTGCTTCTCAAGCTTAGGGACCATCTCTATAGGTCCTTATAATTAGTTCAAATGCTTTAACTGTATAACGATGCTTTGTGTGGAGGACTCCAACTGCAGATGGCTGAGAGTTCCGTTACATTCTAGAATTTGATATATTCTAACGCTGAACTTATTGTATGAAAACTATGAGCTTTTTCCTATACTAAGGTCTAAGGAAATTTTGTGCATAATAAGAAAATATTCTAATTTTACAAAAATCATCTCATTTTTGCAAATACGATTTGAGTTTTGTCACTATACATGATTTCAATTTTTTAAACTTTTTCCATCTTTCAGTAAATAAAGTCAATTATGTGGATTATACATTTGAGATAGGATACTTTGATCAGAAATGAAAACTTGCAAACAGAACTCTATCATCATCCATATATGTGCATCGATACAAGCAAAGACCCCATACCACCTGGTCTGACTATTCCTTCTTTTAAATTATTATTACAGCAGGGGAACAGTTGCAGTAGGTTTACCACCAGCTTGGGTGGATGTATCTGAAGAAATAGCGACTAACATACAACGTGTGAGAGGGAAGATGGCTGAGTTATTGAAGGCTCATGCCAAGGCTTTAATGCCTTCATTTGGAGATGGTAAAGAGGATCAACGCCAGATTGAGGCACTAACACAAGAGATAACTGATCTTTTGAAAAAATCAGAAAAAAGATTACAAAGACTCTCGGCTGGTGGGCCTTCAGAGGATTCAAATATCAGGAAAAATGTCCAGGTATAATGTATAATCTTTTATATGCTGAAATGTGTGTAAACATAAGTACTTGTGATAATATTCTATTTCCTGAACTGAACTGTATGTGATAAGCTGTTTCTGTAAATCTTCTGCTTGCTGAACTCTACAGGATGACAAACTCCGATAGAAACATACAAAGTCAATTTACATATGCAAGCAGAAGAGCAGTATGTTAGGTCATTGTTTGCAATGAACAGAGGAAGATTTTGTGATATTTTAGATCCTTGATGAGATTGATGAGTATATTCTCCCCAGCTATTGTCTCTCTATATGGAACTGTCAATGATCTGGTGATCTTTATTTTCAGATGCAAATTTTAAATAGAATAGAATAGAATAAAACTGTGGTCCCTGTTGACCACATAATGATATGATTTTACATATCTGAGATTACCCTGTTGACCACATAATGTGCTCATGTGGCATGTTTTGCATACTTTCCTACTAGAATATTATATACCAGTTTTAATCTTCATTATGACTGTTTTATGAAGTTTGTGCTCAGTGTATACAAGTAAGATTGTACTTAAAGTTAAAGTGCATTATTTTTTTCACAGCGGTCATTAGCTACTGACCTTCAGACCCTCTCAATGGAGCTACGCAAGAAACAGTCAACATATTTGAAACGGCTTCGGCAACAGAAAGAGGTGTGATTTCCTTTTCTGACGCTGTCATCCAGAATTGGAATGTGAATCTCAATCAACTCTGTTTCAGTGAAATAATACACTTCCTACTGTGATGGGAAATGCCTTGGCATTCTTGTATAGGCCAAGCTCTAATTTCCTGCCATTATGTGCAGGGTTCTGATGGGGTTGACTTGGAAATGAATCTAAATGGCAGCAAGTTGACAAGGAATGATGATGATGATATGGATGACATAGTAAGTGGATTTCTCTTTTGGATATGACATGAACTTCTATCCATATGGTTTTAGTGTCTTGGTTGGAATAGTAGACAAAGATTCTGTGCTTGGTAAACTGTGCAAAAAGCTGATATGTGTGCTTGGTGAACTGTGCAAAAAGCTGATATGCATGTACACACAGATGGACGTGCATGTATATGTAGCTTATAGGTATTTCTAGTAGGATGGGTCTTTCCCATTGGTACGTTTGGTACTTAATGTAGCATCATTGAAGTCCAACCTACAATTTTAAAAAGTCTTGATATTTTTTTTGTTATATGAGTTTGTATGAGTTGTATCAGAAGTTTCCTATGACCTGAAGTGAGTAGTAAAAATGGTATCTTCATATCTTGAACCAACAGCTTGTAGAACTCGGTACATTTTACTTGGATAGCAGCAACATTTAGAATCTCTGACCTCAAGCTTGGTTATTGATGCAAGAATAACCTATTTTTAACCATTGTCTACTGTAACCTACCGAACATATTGAAACACTGATTTTCTTTGATCAAAGTGGTATGCCTATATCATTTTCTGGTTGTTACATCAATAGGAAAATGAGTTTCCCCTGCTTGCTATTACAAGGTCCTGCTAGATGACCTCTTAAACCTGGGTTGAGTTTGGAAATTTCTTAGACCTGTGACTGGTGGACCTAATCAGATGATTCTCATTCAAAGTGCATCCTGGATTAACTTTTTGTTATTTACCGAGGAGTTTATTATCATTTTAGAGTCTTCGATCACCTTCTGACTGTTGTTTCTCTACTCCCCTTACCCGACATACAATCTTCTAATTGTGTCATGAGTGCATCCTTAACCTTCAGTTGGTTGCCAACCTCACTATGTTTTAGGGATTCAGTGAACATCAAATGGCCAGACTAAAGAAAAGTGAAGCATTCACTGCAGAAAGGGAGAAAGAAATTCAACAGGTGATTTAGAAATTAGAATATTTACGTTCCTTGTATGCAAGAGCACTAGATGTTGGGTTTTTCTTATGGCTTTTTTGTTGGTTTTAGGTGGTGAAATCAGTCAATGAACTTGCTCAAATTATGAAGGATTTGTCAGTTTTAGTCATTGATCAGGTTGGATGTTATATGCTTTTCTCAATAGCTACTAATACAGCAGATGTTAATTTGGTTTACTTTTTGCCTCCAAACAGGGAACTATTGTTGACAGGATCGATTACAATATAACAAATGTTGCAGCCACAGTTGAAGATGGTTTGAAACAACTTGAGAAGGTCCAGTCACTTTTTCCAGCAGCCTTTCGTGCAAATATTCCATACTTTATTTTGATTGGTCTTGAATAAATTGCCGATTAACTTTGTGTTGGAATGAAACAAAATTGCAGGCTGAGAGAAATCAAAAACAAGGTGGCATGGTTATGTGTGCGACGATTCTTATTATTATGTGCTTCGTGATGCTAGTACTCTTAGTTTTGAAGGAGATCATCTTCTAAGCTATGATAAAGCTGGTATGATTATGGTTGCACTCTCAAGCCAATGAGTCGGATTTCCAAGTTTTCCCAGTCACCAACAAAGATGTTATCTTACTAAATGTCGAAAAAGTTACAGTTTATTCCTCGTATTTTCTTTCTTCCCTGTAGAATTTCCGGCATCATGTATAGTCTCGAGGATTTCATATTCATTCTTCCTTTTTCTCTTTTCTTTTTTCATTTTTTGTCTAGGAGGATATTGTAGTTGTGTGCACGAATGCGTGCCTTTGTTTTAGCCCAAATCTTCTCTTGTAAGGATTCATTCTTCAGTTGGGGAATACAAATATTTGACATTCGACGCCATATGTATGTAGTATTTTGTTTTGTTTTGCCCAAAATCTAGTAGTCACTCTCACTGCATTTAATATGTTTTCGGGTGGAATACAAGTCAAATTCAACAAGACAAGCAAACTTCTGGTTACTCTATTTATTAATCTCCACATATGCACAACAACAACTTATTAGTTACTTTCTAGCATAAAAAATATGAGAAAAAATAAATTTACATATATTATATATATCTCTGAATTTTGAATTAAATCATATCAATTTTTTTAGAATCAATTATATTATTAATAATATTATTCTATGACTAATTAGTCCCTCCTACATATTATTTTAGGAAACATATCATTGATTTGATCCTAAAAATACGCTACTATAATTATTCATATTTGCGTCAAAATTTTGGAAGCAATAAACATACCTAACTTTTGGAGATATATATTTTATATTTCTTACAATAATAAGAAGATATTGATAAATTTCTTATTATAATTGTTTTTTAAAAAATTTAAATAAATTAAATAATTAATTTTTTCCTGCATTGGTCCTTTTTTATCAATTATGTTAATTCACTACTCTAATATAATATAGTAATAATGAATAATCCAATAATTCCCATATAGTAAAAAATATAGATTATGATATATTATTTATACTAAAAATTTAATTTACATATTACCATTTAAAAAATTGAATTGAATACTTACGAGATATAAAATTAAGTCATATAGTCTTAGAGATTAAGAACTAGCACTACTAAATTTTTTTATATTGTTTTGCGCTTTTTTCCAATTGAATTGTTTCCCTCAATTCCAAAAACAAACCACTATGTGAAATTATTTAATTTAATTTAGTTTATGAAAAATATATATTTTTATATTAAAAAAAGATTAATCATTATCCATTCCTTAATTAATGTAGATGGTGATTAGGTAAAATAAAAATTCAGCTAAAATGAATAAATTCCTTAATTTTTGAAAATTATGAAAAATAACAAAATTATTCCAATTATATAAATTTATCACTATTCAAAAATTATACAACATACCCATTACGATTTGAGAAATTTGAACCTGTTGCTTCACTTTCCGAGACACAGTTTGTGTTAGAACTCTGTAACATATTTTATTGGCATCTAAAGTTTTTTTTATTAAAAAAAAAAAAAAAAAAAAAACACACACACACACACTTCTAAAACAAAAAATTACTGTGTAATCCTAAAACGAACGCTAATTTCTTCTTAAAAATACACAATTCTCTTCAAAATGAAATCTCCAAAATTCAAATCTTCCAGTTCAAAATTCTCAACGAAACATGCCTCCTGTTTGATGCAAGGAAGAATCCCAATATTCATCATTTATCCATAAAAAAAACATGAAGTACTTTTTCCCCCTTAAATATGCATTATCTCTGTAAAATAAAGATCATGCCACGATTAAAATTCGGAAGTACAGACAACAATGATGAAAATAACTTATGTTTGATTGCAAATAGTACATCATCATTTTAGTTCAGCTAAGTTACATAATTTCCGATATAAATTTCCCATTTTGATGTGTGATTCGGTCATTAAACGCTAGCTGTACATTGGCACAATCTAATGGCCAAATATCATGAATCAGAAGAATTTGGTACAACCAAGTAATTCCAGAATCTAGGCATTCCCTATCTAAAGGAAGCTTGAATGAGGCCAGATACCGGCAGTTTCAAGTCGTATGTCAGTCTCTGGAGAACCAACGCCAACGAATGTACGTCTGATAGGGCTCTATGAGCTGGCCCGATTGATGGAATGCCATAGTGCTCACGGAGGGCCTGCAATGAAACCCTTGAGGGAGCCTTTGATCCTGATAACAGTAAATACATTTGGTTATGAATCACTTTGTACATGCAGATACTACGTATAGAGGAAGACAGAGAAACGAGTCAAGAACCTTTATTCTTCACCACTAAACGAGCCAGAGGCAGGGTGTCGGCAAACAACCAATCCGGAGGAATCTCATAAGAGCAGCGACTAAATTCACTTTTCAGGAAGGGGACGTCAAAACTTTTCCCATTATGAGACACCAAGACCACAACTCCACCAGGTATCTGGCGGCTCCGGACATACTGAAGTAGGACGGGAATAAAGTCCTTCATCCTACACAAGGCAAGCTAGTATAAAACTTGTGCATTTTCTGAAAGGTTCGGTTGGATTTGGAAAATGAATTTCCATAAAATTCTGCATTCTATATATTCTTTCCCCAAAAATCAAGTGTCTCAATCAAAATGCATTCTCATACTTTCAGCTAATAGATAGAGGAAATCAGGCTCCTAAACTGAGAATCGTAGTCTGTTTATGATAATCAGACTCACGGAAACATGAATATAGACATTTGAGATCAATTGCAAGGGAGGGAGCCGTTGATGGCAAGCTAATACATACACGTGTGAGAAAGAAATGTAAGAATCAACAATGAAAATGGCAAAGAGAAGAGAGCAACAGAAGGAAAAGAAATACCAAAAACAGATGTGAAAGAATGACTTTGCATGTTAAATTAAAGAGATAGATCTTCAAACTAGCATGAAATTTCATTCAAAAAGTAATAAAAGTTGTTCATGATCCTTGTCCACCACATAATATATCAAGATATGTTGTTGAGGTCTAAAACTCAATGTCTAATTACCTGGGTATATCGTATCTGTTAACCATATGGGTTGAAATGCCATGAATTTGTTCATTTGGCACATCGCGTTCTGGATTGACTAGGGTCTGTAAGGTGCTGTTTTCACCCCCTCGAAGATCTTGGCATGCAAACTCAATGATTCGATCTCTTTCTCTGGCGAAACCAGTGGTTTCAATATCAAAACAAAGAATGGTTGCGAGTTTGGCCAAGTCCGTATAATACTGATCCGTTTCTACTTCTGCTCTTTCTACATCGTATGTATTCACTTCAGTGCTTGCACTTTTAGATACAACATTGTTTCTGATACTTGATTTTCTGGTCCTCCGTGCCTTAGTTATTTCTAATTTACCAGAATCAATGCTTGTTTCAGGAATGATATTATGACTGATACTCTTATTGCTAGTTAGACTCTCCTTATTTCCTCCAGTTTTTGAGTTTATAGTTCGCCTTGTCCACCTCCTGCTGCTATATCTTCCTTCAAGCTCGTGGTTGTTTGAACACAGAACCTTGTAGCTGCAACTGCTTCCACTACTGCTAGGAAATTTATACAAACTCTCCCACCAAAAATTAGCTAATGAATGAATTCTGCATCGGGGAAATGGCAAGAGAGAGAAGCACATTGCAATTGTTTTCATACAAACCAAAGAGCCACCGAAGTGCCAGATTCAAAAACTGGTCAGATGTTTTGACCTGTTGAGGACACAAGGGATTAACATTATCATATAAAACAACAATTTTAATAAAATTTTAGACTAGTTTAGATATCCCACTATAAATGCAGCCAGTGTTCCAAACATCTAATTATCACAATACACATCCAACTTTGGAAGATGCTCAGTGATATTCTATGAAAACTGTAAACACAAGCATAATAAGACAAATAGAACTGAGAATCAAAAGCCACTTTCATCTATAGAGAATATCACCGTAATAAGGTGCAAGATGAATCACAAACAAGAAACGTATCACAGACTAGAAAAGTCCTTGTTTGCCATTAGTTATGTTACCTTAAACCATCCATCAAACACTAAATCGTAACAGAAACCTTTCGTTTGTGAATAAACAGGAGTTTCATTACCACGCTTAAAAGCAAACATTTGGGGTTAAAAATAACTTTTCGTGAGTCCTTGATTTCTTTAACATGAACAAAAGGGCAACATACATAACGTAAATGTCAAATGGTGCTATTTCCTTGTTTGCCCACCTCAATGCCTTGAGACCGTGACCTTAAGAAATAAGTGAAGGTCAGCTCTTAAGCACAGACAATCCTATTTACTCCTCCATCACATCAAATAATCTACTGAATTCATCTAAAATTCTCATCAATACTCTCTCATATAATTTTTTTTTCAGAAAACTTTGGTGGTTAAGGATATTTAAAGCCACTGACTCTAATTTAAACCTTTTTCAGTTCCTCAGCCAACAGGAATTTCAAGAAGAATACAGATATGCTCCTGCCGCAGTGTTTTGTTCAAGAAAAGTTATTAGATGAACAGATAATTCAGTATCCACCCGAAACCTCCAATCTAAATCTTAACTAATCATACCCTATAACACAGCATGAGCATCAGTTTGTCACAAAAATAACTATCTAATCATCTTAGATATTTAATAAACACAAAACAATCACAAACAACAATATTAGTTACCACCACTATAGCTGAAGGCCAGCATTGATATGAGACTAATGAAACCCAAGTTAAAACATAACCAAGAGAATAATATAGATTTTAAAGAAAATTTCAAGAAATTTATTACTCAGGAAAAACAAGCCAATGAACTCGCAGACCTATCAGATGCATAAAGTTAAAACTCTAATTTCGTCTAAAAATGTACTCTATGTCACGAACCAAATGGACATTAAACACCAGCCCCTTCTGTAATCAAGCACGGTGTACTGAAAACAAAATTAACAACATTGCAAATAAAAATGTGGATATTTAAAGGCACAAACCCATAAATTCAACCCAAACCTATAAAAATTAATCAAGAGATAAATCTTCTTTTACAGCGAACATGACTAACACCAAACCAAAAAACAAATTTCAGACCCCGAATCACAAATGGAGATATCCAAACAACCAAAAAGGTCAAAACTTTGACAGCAAGAGAGCAATCCAGTTAAGCCAATCCATAAATTATGCTCGAAAAACTCAAAAAGGAAATAAAGAATATCAACCTCTAACCAAATAAAGAACACATTAAGATCGGATACTCATTTTCGGACGCAGAAAATGGAACAAAAGGTACAGATACGATTAGATAAAAAGGGGGGGAACGAAGCATGCCTGAGGAGAATCAGTGGAAATGCGAAGTATATCCTTGAAAGATCCAATATTGAAGATGCTGGAATGAATATATGAATTAATAGAGAGAAGAAAGAGTTGAGTGTGGAGGGAGAAAACAAATAGTAGGGGGAGAACATGGAAATGAAGGCTTGTTAGAGCCGTAGAGGTGAAGCGAAACAGTAGTGAAGAAAGCGCTCTCTCTCTCTCTCTCTCTCTCTCTCTCTCACGCAGATATTATTATAATTATTTTAAAGATTAATTGTCAATACAAAGATGGTAGCGGAGCAGAAGCCCACCCGAAATGTGCGGATCGTGGCTCCGATCCATGTTTCACGGGCCACGTCCCTCTCCTACCAAATACCAATTAAGTTTTTCGATCTCCCAAAGAAACAAAAAGCAGTTTCCTCTTTTTTCCCACTCTATGGTTGGTTAGTTTCCACCAATTAAATTATTTCATTTGTTTTGTTTAAATAAAAAAAAAATCGTAGTTCATACTATTTTCTAAGATTAACTCTTGCTTACGACAATATAAAATGAATCACTTCACATAGCTAGTCTTTATCTACAAAATCTACTAATTGTATATTTAGGGCTCGTTTGATAGCCATGTTAAGATATAACGAGATAAATAGAGTAAGATGAGCTTTAATACAAAATCTACTAATTGTATATTTAGGGCTCATTTGATAGCCATGTTAAGATATAACAAGATAGATAGAGTAAGATTAGCTTTAAGATAATAATTTACTATACAAGTTGGTAGATTAGAAAATATTATAGATAAAATATAAAATGATATTTTTGCCCTTATTAGAAATATAGATTTATTTATCTTATTTGACAGAATAAAGCATTATTTAATCAATATAAATTTAGCACTAATCAATCATACTTCCATTATAGACAGTCGCCTTAATTTCTATTTACAACACATTTGACATTACAATGGCTATACATCAATCGAATATTGGTCAATCCTCTACATCTCCACTAGTTGTGACCTCAATACCAAAATTTGGAACTTTCATCTACATCATTTGAATAATCAAACAAACAAAGCAGTGTTTAACATTATTGTGAAAACCCAACTAAATAGAACGCATAACCAAGATATACTACACCATACAACAAAAGCATCTCCAGTCTTAAAATTTACTAAGTAAAAACTGCATGTGTGAGAAGATGGCAAGTCGAATGTAACTAACAAAAACTTGAAAAATTATACTTGTTGAATGTAATAAAGAAAAACCATTACACGACGTCCAACACACAAAATCGAATATGCCATCTTCTCTCACTAGTCTCCTCAATTACTAAGAATGCGTATGCGCTTTTTTACTCATTCCAATAACTAGTTCGCCCGAGGAGCAGCCCATTCAACTCTTAGGATGAGATTGTCATAACCATACCCATTAAGCTTGTTGATGGCTCTCTCGGCGTCTTCTCTGTTGACAAAATTGACAAAACCAAAACCTCTGCTTGTCCCAGTCTTCTGATCAATAGCAACATAAACTCGGCTGACTGAACCAAATGGCCGGAAAAGCTCAAGCAAGTCGGGCTCTCTTGTATCTTCAGAAAGGTTTGTAACCCTGACTGAGTTCTCCTCATTTCTGCGCCGCATGTCAGTACCACTCCTCTCAGGAACACCTCCTCTCATGCTAGGGGGAACATAAGCTCCCTTTGTACCACCTGCTGCAGCATTAGTTTCAGTCGGCGGCTTATCAACAAAGGTCTCACTTGGTTGAGCGAGGTCCTTGTATGGACATCTTGAGGTCCAATGGTCACCCTTCTTCCCACAAGTCCTACATACCATGAGCACAGCTCCTCCTTTACTCATTTGAGCTAAAGGATCACCAGCAGACTTAGCTTCATCTGCTTTTGTACCTATTAGTCAATTCATCAATTACATGAGCGTAAATACACATGAAAAGAGCACAACATAAACCTTAAGTGAAAAACAAGCAAATAAGGTTACCACACACTGTATAAATGCCATAACTACCACATTACATAAGAACTGGAAAAACTGTGGTCCTCAGAAACCATTGCTTGAGCAATGTCACAATGAAGCACCTTGTAGATCAATTACATTGCAATTTAAGGTAGTCAGCTCTAGTGCCAAAATGACTCACAGTGATCAGTGACAGTCCTAAGTAATGACGGCAGGGAAGGGAACAATGACGTCGGCAGGGAAGGGAACAAAGCCACAAAAGTAAGACCACTTTGATGCATAACAGCTTAATATCTCTCTCCATGTTAGTCAACAAAAAAAAGACACAGATGATATAATTGTTTGGTGCATCCATTCAGAAGAATTCATCTATGAACAATCACATAACATATGTGAGACACAGATGATAATAGAACATGCAATCATGAGTTTAGACATATCTAAACTGCTCCACCAACCACGCATAGATTTCAACAAGTAACCATCTTAAGGAAGAATCAGTCATCAAGCCAAAATGGTATAATGACATGGTCAGTGAGCATTAGTTGTGGCTTCCACATGCCCAGTGAAAACCAAAGAGCCCCTCAATAAAAGCAAACAAGGCGATGGGCATGCCTCCTCTGGTTAATTATCAAAGAAATTAAAAACACCAAGTAGATCACATTAAAGGACCCTGATTGAATCGTCAATAGAAGAACACTTTGTGTTTAAAGATAATGAATAAGGATGAACTTTCGAAGGCAACAAATTACCAATGTCATTGGCTCCATCTCAACCTTGCAAAACACTACTGTGCTAGTTAGACACACGGGTGGTATTGCAGGAAAGCAATTAAACCTCACAGAAGCTCACTTCTTATTTACTATCCAATTGATCTTCAAACGAGTAAAGGAAAACAAGATGAAAACAGATGAAGCTAATATGTCATAATTCCTCTATACATTGGAAGTCAAAAACTGTACTAAGTGAATTGTGCCAATTTATTTAAGGGAGCAGAACAGAATTCCAAAACCTAAGGGCTACTATACCCCCTGGACAATGACATAGATAGATCTCAAAATTAATCAGAGAAAACCAGATGATAACAAAAATAGAGCCATATTACTGGAATTGCAATAAGGATCAATGAAATCACGAGCTTTTCTTCCCCAAATAAAACACCGTACACCCAACAATTATGAACAGAAGCGTATAGGCAGTTTATTCATCGCATAATAGCACAGGAGTTCTAGAAACGGCAGAGCTGCACATGAAATAGCGATCGTAAACGGAAAGATGGTTGTACCAGGGGCGCGGGGGCGTTCAAGGATGATCTCTTCCGTGGACACCATGGTGAGGCGGCTGCCGACGTCCTCGTGCACGGCATCGCCGAACTTGGGCCAGGAGCGACGCTCGACAGCGCGCTTACTTAGGCGGGCGTTGGCGAGCTTGCGGATGCGCGTGGTGGTGGTTATCTTAACCTTGTTTCCGTCGTCGCTGAACTTGTATTCGATAACCTTCTTAATCCCGCTCTCGTCGGGGCCGATAACCTGCTTCGGCGGCAGCAGGAAATCCAAATCCTCGCCATCGTCCTCGTCCAGCTCCCCCCATCGCAGCTTGTTGGGTTGTTCCTCCCTCACCATTTTGAAGGTCGCGAAAAACTAGGGTTTTCGGGTGAGCAATGGATTTGGGTTTTCGGCTGAGATGAGGTGTTTTTGTCTGCTTCGGTGGCACTGCGACCTTATATACCCTGTGGATTTGTTTTCCTAATTGCACTAAAGTCCCTCAAATTTGTTCATTGATGAAATTTTCTTTTTGCCCGTGCACGGAAATATGTATAATTAAATCATAACTATAACTATAATTACACAATTGCACTAACATTTAAATTATATTATAATTATGTCTCAATCTAAATATAATATCAATTAAGTATCCAAATTAAGGAACCATTTATAAAAGAATTTGGGAAATTTTTAATTTCAAAAATTTAATTTCTTTTGAGAGATTATATTTATAAAGAAAGAATTTTCAAATTTAGTCTTTAAATATGGTGTTGCATGTTTACGGTCTCTGAATTAAAAAAAAATCACATATTACTTCTCTGGTCTAAAAAAAATCACATTTGAGGTACGTGGATATAAATTTTGTTCTCAAAATGACCCTGTACTCTTGAAGGTGTATATTTAGAAAATTATTTTTTCTTGACTGACACATGCACTGCATTTGACAGCATCTTTTGCACAAAAAAAAAAATTATCTGACATAAAGTAATGCATTTCTTCTTTTTCATGATGACACATTCTCTTTCTCTTTCTCTTTCTCTCTTCAAATATATATAGTAAACATTTTCATCTCCTACGAGTTTGACTCCGACCGAGTAGGTTTCATACAGTCGTCTTCTCTTGCAAGTCTAAAGCAAGCCCCACAATTATCAGGAAACCAGAAATAATACTATTTTGTTAAGGTGAAAAAATCATAAAATGATGCAAATGAGGAAGTACAAAATATAGTTGTTGCATGACACCCCACCCAATAAAAGAGATGAGTTAAACACAAACATATTCTCACTTCTCCAATATAACATTTAATATGCAAATTATTTCAATACTTTATAGATCATCATGAGATTAAAGTATGTTTTCAAAAGTATTTTGATATTTCACTCATCTGCATATATATTGTTTTAAATTAATTATTATTTCCCAAAACAAACAAAAATATTTTTGAAAATTTCTCCGAAATTTGATTCGACTAAAAGAGTACCTAAAGATCGGTCGCAATTGTACGAAATCAATTCCAGTTTTGGTAAATTGGTCCAAGTTATATTCATCCTAGAGAAATAAATTGTTAAGAGGTACTGCATATGATATTTTTTTAATTTAGGTACCTAAATTGAATTGTGATTAAATATTCTTGAATTTTAGACTTTGGGTACCTGTGAAGATATTCAGGTAAATTTTGGGTACATGATTTGTGATTATTAATTCCTTATATTTTACATTTTGAGTGCCTGCCATAATATTTAGGCAAACTTTGGATACCTGATTTGTGATTATTGATTCCATATTTGGAAAAATGACTTTAGAAATAATGGCATCCTAAAGCAAATTACTATGGAGTATGTTTTTCTTATAATTTGGCAAGAAGTATAATTTGAAGTTCAGAGCCCATCATTAACTTACTTTTAGATATACATAAAAGTCAATTTAATTTTTCTATTATTTACATTAAAAGATTCTGATTAATTGCAAAAAATAGGACTAGAAAGACAAGATATTTTACATATAAGTAAACTCTAATTTTACGAGGTGAATTTGAAGTGATACCTGGAGCTTCCCAAAAAGCGACCACAAACTTGTTTGAAATCTGGAAAATTTAAATTAACTTTACCAAGCTCCTTATTTAAATGGAACCGAGGGACTTTTAAGCTATATAATGGAAAATACTTATATTTGCATCTAAGTCTTATAACTAGTCTTGTATCTTTTTTGGTAATTAATTTTTTTGCATCTTTGGAGAAGAAAAGACGAGGGTCAAAGGTTTTAATTTATCATTATATATTTCTCCTTGAAATCTTATTTCTAGAGCCCATTTGGTAGAGGTTAATAAGGTTGATAATGTTGGAAACTAAAAAAAATTAAATATAAAAACATATTTTCATAAATATACAGAAGAATTGTTTATAATTAAGTGCAGTAGAGTGATGAAGATGGAAGAAGAAGAAGAGTTTATTTATATATTTGATGACATAGAGATAGAGTATTAAAAATATGTCTGCAAGATTTATATCAAATCAAGAAAAATCTTAAAAAGTGCTGTCAAAATGCAGATCCTTATGTCATAGGTGAGAAAATGGTTTAGGGAGTTACAATTATTATACCCTTGAATGGTTCACAGATATTTTTGGTATATAAAAAGCCAAAAAGTGAAAAAAAAAAAAAAAAAAAAAAAACCTCAAATGATATTACCCCTCATCTTTATGTACCTGAAATGTGCAAATTAATCT
>JAYDZE010522662.1:0-15357 GCA_034509125.1 Monilaria moniliformis
TTATATTTGCTCAGAATATAATCACTAGATTATAAAGGGCAAACCATGTAATAATAATATCTCTTCACAAGTGGCAGAGAATGATAGTTCTTAGAGTCATTAATACATAAGCAGCTCATAAAGTATGCTTTCTAGTATACAACCCCAACAAAATGTACACATCAACTAGCAAAAATTCACAACACCTTATAGTAACTAAGTAATAACCACATCATAAACTTTTAAAAAATCACAGTAAAGAGGTCTCAACATTAAGGTGATTTTTTTGAAAAAATAAAATTTAAAAATAATCTAGCAGATTCAAATCTCGTCAAAATACTTAGAAACCATGTTTGAGCCCTCAAACGATCTCATTTGCTTTTGAAGCCTCTAATATGATCTCTTCGTCTATGAAAGAGCTTCATGAGATATCTTATATATCTCATCGGAGTTCTGTATAAAGTGTTACGACAGTTCTACGAAATGTGTTAGGTGTTACTTCATATTCTTAGGGCATCAGCAATAGACGCGCACTATGGAGCACAACACGGCTACAGCTTATGAGCTCCACATCTATTTTTACACACAAAAGCACTATGTGCTCCTACACCCACAACTGTGGAGCACTATGGACCACATCACAACTACAGTACATTTTTCTCATTTCTTATTTTTCTAATTTTTTCTTATTTCATAAATTACAATGTATATCGTAGTTAAATTTAAATAAGATTTAATTAAAAATACGAATTCCATTGAAATAAAACAAAAATACATAATTGAAATAAAATAATATTACATAGTTGAAATAAAATAAAATAAAATTACATAATTGAAATAAAATCAAATTACATAATGTCCTATTATTCTTCGAAGGACTGAAACGCGCACAAATTTCTTTAATAGGATCGTATTGGAGTAGGTCATGGATATTATTATCGCGAGTAGACTCACGGCATTGTTGGTATTGACGAAATGACGTGGGCACACCTCGATTTGAGTTGCCAGTTGTGACGGAGGAGTTCGAGGCGCCATTCATTTCCTCGTTTAAAAAATCAGCAGCCTCTTGTCCTTCGTCCTCGACTATCATGTTGTGCACTATGATGTACGCCATGATGATGTCCGCTAGCATGTTTTTGTCTCATGCATGCCCCAGACCTTTGATTATGGTGATCTGTTCTTGGAGAACACTGAAGGCTTATCCCACATCCTTTCACGCTGACTGATGTTCCACAATCGTGAGACGGGAGTCGTGGTGCCCGCTGGTATATATCACATCCATGCAGTTGGATAATTTTTCCACTCCCAATGCGTACAGTCGATTCTTCCAAGCATTCCAGGGAATCCGTGTTGTGCCTCGTACATACGGAGTAGGTTTTGGATATCTTCGGTTATTAGCGTCCTGAAGTATTAAGAATTGAATGCATCTCTAATGTTGCGGCAGAATTGCCTCAAGCGTTGTCACCCCGTGTTTACAGCGACTTGTAGATACTCGTCAAAAATATTGGAACACCCGTCGGTTAGCAGCTGTCGAATGACCAATATACACTTATGGAGCGTCGATAACATATCTGATGTGCACATGAATAAATCATTGCGCATACTGAACCGATGCCGAAATACACCTGACCTCTATCGTGAATTGTCAGAGAAATAATCATCCACAAGGTGGGCAGCTGCTCTTTCTCAATCTCGGTGAATGTACCTCATTGGTCGAAGTTGAATGGCCGCCTCCAATTCCGCCATATAACTCATTGCAATCGCCCCGACGTTGCGAATCATATTGAGATTCTGGTATGAAATTGGATAAATTTTGAAATTGTGGTCTGAAAATGAGGTGAAACATGGGGTTATATATAGATGTGAAAAGGAATAAAAAAAAATAATGAATGGATATGGTTGTTGCCAACGGCTCCCTTAAAGAATTATTTCCAACGACTCTTTAGCTAAAAATATAAAGAAATAAAAATTTATTTTTAAAATATGATTTTGAAATTCAAAAAAAAAAATTAAAAGCTCCCAGAACACCACCAGTCGCGGGGACCTGACATGTGTTGCACGCGCACAGTGTATTGGCTGAGGTCCGCGAGTGACAGCGACGCATGGAGTTGGGCGCATGTTGTGCGCGTCCAAACATTTACACGCATAGCTGTGTAACACGTTGTACGTCTATGCTCCGCAATGGTATGTTATGCGTGTTTGTGCGCACACCGTTGAAAATGCTCTTAAACCCATGATGGTGATCCACGATAGTGGCCCACAACCGTAGGCCACAATCGTGGGCGACGGTAATTGTGGTTAACCATTGTGAGCACCATCTTTTGAACATGAAACAACATGTGACACCTTTTGTAGAACGACCTTAACTTTCTCTAAGCAACTCCGATTGAGGCACAAAAAGTGTCCACGCGAAGCCTTTTCGTAAACGAACATATCATATTTGTCCTAAGAAGCAAAAGAGACCATTTGAGGGTTCAAACAAGACTCCAAAATATTGCTCATGATGGTGACCCACGATGGTGATCCACAATCGTGTCCCACGTATCATCTGCTTCTGGAAGAAATCCAAGAATTTATTGGGATTCCTACAAGATAGGTTTGTTATTTTTTCTACAATAGATGGTCAGAACTTCATCTGAGTTCTAGTCCTACTAAGAGGTTCACTAGAGATAAAAAAACTATTGAAGAAATAACAAGATCTTGCTTTTGTCCCTTCCAGGCAATCGGGAAATAAAGAATTGGTTAATATATTCAACATAATTACGTATTTACAAAATACTGTCTTAATTCATCCTATTGGCACCCACGGTCGTGTTCTTAAGCCCATGATGGTGGCCCACGACCATGGCCCGATGATCATGGGACCGATCATGGGCTTAAGAACATGAAATAACATCTAACATTATTCATAGAACTGTCATAACATTCTCTACAGAACTATGATTGAGACGTATGAGATGTCCTTCTAAAACTCTTTCAAATACGAAGAGATCATATTAGCGGCCCCGGAAGCAAATGAGATCATTTAGAGGCTCAAATATGATTCCGAAGTATTTTGACGGGAATTGGATCTGCTAGATGATTTTTAAATTTTGTTTTTCCAAATCACCTCAGTGTCAGACCTTTTTGCTATAATTTTTTAAAAGTTTATGATGTGGTTATTACTAGATAGTTACTATAAGTGTTATGAATTTTGCTTGTTGATGTGTACATTTAACTACATGAACAACCTCTCTTACACCTAATTAAAAGAAGTTGTTTGACGTTTTATATATATTAGCAACCTCAGTTATGTAGAAATTGAATGCTTCAAATCTATTTATTTTTTAATTTTTGGTATTTTTTCAAGAAGACCCAAAATAATTTAGAAAAAGGAAAAAAAAAAAAAAACTCGCATGCCAACATCAACAACTTTTTCACCCATGTGGAGGGGTAATTTTGTCTTTTAAAGTCAAATGATATAGAAAACTCATATTTTTATGGATGAGGATAAAAGATTTGTCTAGTTACAAACGTGGTATCTTTTACGTGGTGTTCCAAAAATCAAATATAACCATAAACTTTGATTTGGAGCAAATACAACCTTTATGCTTCAAATTTTGGTCAATTAGCCTCATTTACTAACGAAATGTTCACCTCCGTTAACTTTTCGGACAAATGAAACGTTGAAGGGCCTTTAGAATTTATCCGAACACCTCAGAGGTGTATTTGCACCCTTTTTAAAAAACATGAAAATATCATTAAAAAATATCAAATGTTGATTAGTAATTCATTGAATGCAGAGTATTCTTTTACTGAAACTTTTTGTACAATATTTAGAATTTTTAAAATATAATTTTTTACTTCATAAATTATTTAAACACAACAATTAAAGTATACACAAATAAAAATAAAGTTTATTAAAGTATCCATCATAATTGGTTCCCCTTAGAGGTGAATAAAATACACAAAATTCAAATAAACAAACCGATCGAAATCAAAATATTAAATTTAGTCTGGATTTTTCAGATTTCCGTATCGAATTTCTTTTTTTTTTCAAAATTCAGATTTTCGGTTCGGTTCAGGTTGATTTCTTAAAAGTGAAAAAAATAATCAAAAATCGAATTATATATATTATATATAAATTTATATTATTTTATTTCAATAAATATTTAAACAAAAATTATAATTTGAATATTATTCTATTTCAATACTTATAACTCAAACACACACACACACACACACACACACACACACACATATATATATATATATATACATAAATGATTATTAAAATTAATTTTGGGTTTATGAATTTTTTGGAAATTTTTAGGTTTTTTAAAAATTTCAGATATTTCGTTCGATTTGTATTTGTTTATAAAAAATTGGACTTTCATATTCGAAAATTTGGATATGTTGGTTCCGTACGGATTTCTTTTTTTATTTTGGAATTCAAATTTTCGGATTGAACCGGATTGGGCAAAAGTCCGAATTGAAATTCAAATAAACACCCTAAGTTCATATCCTCAAGTAACAATTAATTATTAATTAAATTATTATTTATTATTAATTAGGTATTAATTAATCATAATTACAATTCATTTTCAAAATTAAAAATTGGCAATAATTTTTATTTAATTAGTAATTAAATGTTAATTGAGAAAGTCCGTATCGTGGATGGATGTTTTCATAGAAGTCTTTGCCAAAGTATATTTGGAGCTGAATTAAATCCAATTATGACGAATTAATACTTAATCAAGATTAATTATTGTTTAATTAATATTAATTATTTTTTTGATTTTTTGTGTGTATATTTTAAATAGTGTCTTCAAATAATTTAAAACTGAACCAATAATTTTTTATTGTTAGAAATACTCGCGTTCAATATATTATTTATCGAAATTGATATTTTTATTTTATATTTTCATATTTTTTGTATATGGTACAAATATTTCGAGGTGTTCGGTCAACTTTTAAAAGGCCCTCAATGTTTCATTTGTCCGGAAAAGTTAACGGGTGTTAACATTCCGTTAGTCAATAAGATTAATTGACCTAAATTTGAAACACAAAGCTTGTATTAAGTCTAAATAAAATTTAGGATTATATATGAATTTTTGTAATATACTTCAAGATGGTATTTTAACATTTCCCTTTTTTTTTAAAACAAAAGCGCTCTATACTTTTAATTTGCCGCGTCTAGCCTACATAAATAATACTATTAGGGTGTGTTTGATAGATGAGATAAACTCAAGATTAGATTATATCAAACAGAGAAAGGAATGAATCCCATCTTTTGAATGTATCAAACGTTGTCATCTACGAATTGTGACATGTCTTTGTAATAAAAACTATGAAGATGAGATAATATTTACGAATTTTCCTCTGAAATTAGCGATTGACTTCAAATTAATTTGTCAAATTTAATTGGCTTTTAGCGTATAGTTTTAACTTTTAATACAGATTTGGTTTAACGTGAATGTCTTATATGTGGAAAGTAACTATAAAACTTGACCAAGTAGTGTTAAATTTATAAATTATTGTGCCAATTAAGAAAATCTGCATTGGCGTGTTAGTCATCGAACCCGGCAATACGTATACATGATGTTGATGTTATTCCTAATCCAAATGACTAATATGAACTACGAATTTGAATTACTAATCAGAGCCTTGTCTCAGTTGTATGTCCGTATTAGTTTACTTTATTAATTTAATTTAATTTATATTTTTAAGTAATAATCAATTGTCCTTAGTTACGTATATCATTAGTTATAAGAATCAATATTTAGTATGTGACTATATGAAGTGGAGATAACCAATTGTCAAGATGAGACCGCTTATATAAATTAAGTCATGGATGTGACTAAATCAAGTGGAGATAGCTGGTCCTTAAACTATATTTATTTGACTTATTTGCTAATTATCTAAAATGCTTTTAGATAATTCTAATGCGATGTTTGGTATATAAGTTAACTTATGTTATGATAATTTATTTATAGTTATTTTATGTTTGGCTAGCATGTTTGCCAAAAATAGAAGGTCTGTATTAGTTACTTGGCCCGGCTACATGTCATTAAAACGGATGTTTTTCTTTGAAATTTTCATTGAGAATGTTGTTATCCTTATTTTAGTGTAACTTGTGAAAGATGTGAGACAACTTAATTATCTCATGAGGGCATGTTATATTAACATGACTATATCTTAACATGCTTAATCCTAAACAACATACATCATATTTATTCATAAAACATTTATGTATTCATAATTAATTTAAACAAATAGGTTGATGAATTAATTTCAATTTGGTAATAATCACATAGAAGTTCCATTCTTTCCACGGCACAATTAAACTAATGTTGTATAAAATCTTTAACTCCTTACCAACTTTTTTTTTCAACTCGCCAAAACAGCTGTCTTAGAGCATCAGCAACATAATATCGCCCGCCCATTCCGCTGGAACAAGATGGCAGCGAGACGTGTTGCAGAGTTCGCACAGGATGAGATGGCCCTCTCCGGAGGGAAAGCTAGCGGGCCGCTCACTACGCGCCTATATGGCGCATGCGGCCCGCTCAGCCAATGGGAGTCGCGCGTTGCCGACACTTGCTAGAATATGAATAGACTGAGCATTTTAGGTTTTTAATTTTCTTCAAAATTTGATGAAAATTTATTTTTTTATTTTTTTTTTAAAATCGGTCAAAGTCGACCGTTTGATTATGTAATTTTAGGATTATAATATATATTTTTTAACGTTTAATTATGTATTTTTTATTTCAATTATATACTTTTTTAATTTTAATAAAATTCGTATTTTTAATTAAATCATATATCAGTTTAATTATATTTATAATTAGAAATGATTAAATAAATAGGATATGAGATCTATAATAGTGGAAATGATGAAATGGATAAGAGATATGATTAGAGCATCACTGACGCGGCCGCTGAAATGAGAAAAAGCGCGGCGGCCGCGGCGGGGCGGGGATGGGGGGCAGAGGGCCGATTTGGGGCTGAATTTATATATAAAATTGAAGTAAAAAATGATAAAATGATAAAAATTGAGTTGTGGCTGATTTGGGGCTGAATTTTTTAGGATTAGAATAATGGTGTTGTGGCTAAAAAGTAAAATGCTGACGTGGTAGCTGAAAATTGAGTTGTGGCTGGATTTTTTGGAAATGGGTTAAGGATGTCCTTACGAATGTTAAAAGATAAGTAAAGAATGAGGGGAAAAGCTGATATAAGAGCTAGCTAAGATACCGTTATCATCATCATTCATATTCCTCAATTATGTATTTCTATGCTCATCGGCTCATCGTGAAAACCGAAAAGTCAATTCCAAGAAAGAGAGGCGGGTAAAAGGTAAAGATGTCCATTGCCAACGCAACTAAAAAACAAAAAGAAAAGACAAAAAAAATCGAAGAAAAAAAAGTGAGAAGAAGAATAAAAACAAAGCAAAATAAAATAAAAAATAGAAAAATGGATCTTTTGATTTTATTTTATTCATGATCTTATTTTCTGAGACATTTACTTGGGTAACAAATTATACTGATTATACATTCAAATAATTATCGGGTTCACGGTAATTATTTGTCCCATTCTGACGTCCCATTCTTTTTTTTTTCTTTTTTGGGATTTTTAATCGTTTTATTTCTTATGTTTTTATATAATTTTAAGATTGCTAATTAGGTTTCATAATCCACATATGATTTATAAATTTTTTAATTAATATTTTATTCTTAGAGTTAATTAACCATAATTAGAGTATATAATTTTCTGAAATTTCAATTTTCATTGATAAATATGGTTTAATATATAATTAAAAAGTAACTTCTACAATAAATTTATATAAAAAATAAAATTAATGATGGGATATCGTGGACACCAAAGACAAAAGGACATAACCATCTCACTCGAGTTCACGGTGGCTCGGGTTACCTCCAATTGTGTCGGATTCATTTTAACTCGCGAAAACGTATTAGTGTACTTTGGTCATATCCAATTTCCGGCATAAAAATTATATAGGGTGATCGGAGTTTTCACAAAACCAATGTACTCCATCCATTCCAATTATATAGGGTGATCGGAGTTTTCATAAGAATTAAAAAAAAAATTATTGTAAGCGAAAATTATACAATAAACTTTCTAATATGTTCATATTTATTTTGATGATCAATTAATGCTAAAGAGTTAATCAAATAGTTAAATATGGATAAATTAGCAAATGGGTTAAAAATTATTACTTTTGGGGAAAACAAGCTTATATATTTGAGACATTCGAAAAAGAAAAAGGGGCTTATATAATTAGGACATATGGAATAATATAATTTAGATAACAGGATAGGCACGTTTTAAATTTGTTGCTTTCACTTTATTTAAGTTTCTGTTAATTTTGTAAATAGTATAAATTATTGACTCAACTTTTTCATCCGAAGGGGTTTGGTAAATTCATGTGTGGGTAAGTCTCCTGTAGTTTCTTGGGTTTGTTGATTTCCCAGATTTATGAGGAGGGGCACATGGAGTGGGTTGGTGGGTGCGATGTTTCTCCTCCTTTCCTTGACTCTACTATTGTTCAAATGGATCTTGTGGTTTTTCTTCAGATTTCGGTCAGACAGATTTGATTGACACTCAACCCTTAAAATCAATAGTTTGGAATTTCTTTTCACGCTATTCAACTTTTTATCTTTTGGTACAAGACTGAAGACTTTTAAAAATATAGCAATAAATATTTAAATATTTGATGCCGCAATATTAGTTGTCTAGTGCCGTACGTAGTAATTAAGAAAAAATTTCAAGTGATGCCCATGATTTATAAGAATAGGAATGTCTAATAAAAAATATTATTGTTTTTTAATTAATTTAGAGTAATATATATATATATATATATATAATTGTTTTAATTTGAACTAAATAAACTAAGCCAAAAGTTTTGATGTTCTGATAAAATTAACAATTAATTTAACCAATGATTAAAAATCCGAAGACTATTATCATAAAAGAAATTAAAACAATAATAGCATAACTGTAACTTGAATTTCGGTTTTTTTAAGGGATAACTGCAACTTGAATTTAAATGTTTGCTTACTATTTTTCCTATAAGTTAATAAGCAATTGTGAAAATTTTGGCAAAAACTTATAGAGACATTATACTAAGAATTGAATCTTAGACTTTTGGTCTCAAGAATGCTCACTTTATCATAAGATTGTCTCAAAGACATAAATTTTTGGGTTATTACCTCTAAATAACCAATTTACTTAGCAATAGATGGATTGGATGATAACCACAAAAATAGTACTAATATATTAATTCTAATCTCTTTTTTGAGTAAATAAACTTTTGTCCTTAATGAAACTATAATAAAAATAAAATAAAAATTTATATTATAAGTGAGAAAACTTGAAAAAAAATAAAAACATAAATATTAAATAAAATATTAAAATTTAAACAAAAGACTACCCACTCCCGCCGCCCCCTTCCCCGTCCTCCCTTCTGCTAGTTGTTGAATGATTTAACGTACAAGAATAAATTATGATGGATCTTGATATTTTAAAAAACCAAAAGATTTCAAAATATTTCTTATAGTGAACTTGAATCTGTCGATTCGTTTATTTATTGTTATATTATATTATTAACAACCTAATGTATATATATACATTAGATATAAATTGGAAGATTAATTTTATTTTATGTTTGTGTAGTTATTCATTTTATCAAAATTATCATTAAAGTGTTGAATCAGTCGTCAAACAAGCCGGAAGGATAGGCAATAATTGCACATAGAGCTAGTCCAACGGGTTTCGGATTAACCCTACTCGAGTTGCGGGCTAATCGGTTGGAATTTATTATGTTAGAAATTTACAATCCTAACCATCTAAATTTAGCGGGCTATTCAGGTCAGCCCATGAGTTTCGGGCTGAACTAACATTCCTAGGAAGAAGGGTTTTGATTTTTTTTTATTTGAATTTTCAAGTTTTTAAATTATTAAGAAAATAAATTAATAAAAGGACATTTTGGTAAGAGCGTTGTGATTAATATAATTTTATTTTTATAGTTGCTATTAACTTTTGCTTAAATTAAATGGTTATTTTTAAATTTTGCCTCAATATTTTTTATGTGATAACGTTATTTATCAACTTACATTGATTCGTCGAGAGAATTAAACTAAGTCATGTTGTAGAAAAATATTTTAATTGTCAATTTCATGTCAAGAGAATTATTAAACATTTAGGCCCCCCCCCCCCCTCCAGCTTCGGACTCAATTCGCAAAATATGCGTGAGTCGCAAACCGGTATAATAAAATTTAGATAAAAACAAAAAGTAAAGTTAAAGTAAATTTTGTATCCAGCGAGACTTCTAAACACAAAATTCACAATAGAAATAATTTCAATATGAATTTCAACAAACCTTGTGAAGGAAAATTTAGATCCATATAAAACAAGAAACATGCATAAATTTGTAAGGATTCATTTGAATTCTTTCAACATAATTCTAATGACATCCGCATCTCTTTACTACTATTTTCTTGAACACTCACTATTTACGTGCTTATTATTTCCTCTCACACCTCTTAAGCACTATCTCCTTAAACACTTATATTATTTGTAAATGAAAAATAAAAATAAAATCCAAAGACGCCACATGACACTTTGATTAGGCAACGATTTTAATTTGTCAAGCATGCTCAAGCACGTTAATTAGGTCTAGTCAAGGTGCTCAACAGGCTGCATTGACGTATTGAGAGTTTGAGCGCATTGGGGCGTCCTTTAAACATTGTAACGCTCCTGACCTTAAGATTCCGATCCTCGATTAACGTAGTGATATAGAATAAAGTCACAGCATGATATAATATATTAATAGTGGCGTAAAACAGTCAATTTTTTAATACAAATAATAAATGTATTAATTAGTAAGCACTAGTCCTATAAATAGTAAGCTCGCCTAGAAAGAAAGGCATGCAAGCATAAGTTGAAAAAAATGCAAGTTTACATTCTTCTTTGGGTGGGATTTGTAGCCGCATGGGTGGTCTACACAAGGTGGTTCGACCTGTGGCGGCAGCGAGGCAAGTTGCCTCCGGGGCCGCCTCGTCTGCCGATCCTCGGCAACGTCTTACAACTTGGGCGGAACCCCCACAAGTCGCTGGCTCAACTCGCCAAACAGTACGGCCCGTTGATGTCCCTGAAGCTGGGGACTCAATTCGTGGGCGTGGTTTCGTCGCCGGAGATGGCGAAGGAAATACTGCAGAAACAAGGCCTTGTTTTCTCGATGCCGTTCAGTGCGGAAGCAGTGTGCGTACTCGGGCACGAGCACATGTCGATGGGGTTGCTTTCTACCAACTCCAATCAATGGAGAAAGCTTCGCCGGATAGCAAAAGAGCAACTCTTCTCTCAGCAAGCTCTCCAAGCGAATCAACATCTCCGGCAAGAGAGGCTGCGGAAGCTGGCCGACCACGTCCGGAATTGTTGCGGTGAGGGCCACGCCATGAACGTGGGAGAAGCCACCTTCACCACCATGTCCAACCTCATGTTTGGCACGCTTTTCTCCATTGAAGTCACCGCTGCTAAAAGGGAATTGAGGGAGCATGTCAACTCTCTCATGAGGGTTGCCGGAGCTCCCAATATTGCGGATTTTTTCCCCATGCTTGCCCCTTTGGATCCACAAGGACTCAGGCGAAAGCTCACTTATCACCTTCGGAGTTTGATGGAAATGATCCAAACCCTCATCGAGGAGCGATTGCAAGAACGAAGCGCGTTGGCCTACCACAAGAAGAATGATTCTCTTGAAACGCTCCTAGACCTTGTTCAAGGACATGAATATGATTTGAGCATTGAAGAAATTAAGCATATGTTTGTGGTGAGTTCCATATTTACCAAAGCCGATCTTCTTTATTGCGCAAAAGTCCATCTAACGATCCACATCAGCTTTCCATCACTAGAAATTTTCTCTTAGACCATAAAATTAACACTAGAGAAGTAACTTTAGGTTTCTAACTCTTGATTTGCTTTACCTTAGGACCTGATCATTGCAGGATCAGACACAAGTGCAGCCACAACAGAATGGGCGATGGTAGAATTGCTACTCCATCCCGACAAACTGGCAAAGCTCAAAGCAGAGCTCAAGAGTGTTCTTGGAGACCAAAGCATCCTCGAAGAATCAGACATCTCCAAACTCCCATACTTGCAGGCCACAGTCAAAGAAGTGCTCCGCTATCACCCCGCCGCGCCTCTGTTAGCTCCTCATGTAGCGGAAGATGAAACGAAGATAAATGGATATCTAATCCCCAAAAGTGCAAAAATATTTATCAACGTTTGGGCAATTTCAAGAGATCCCAACATATGGAAGAATCCCGAGCGTTTTGAGCCTGAACGATTTTTAGATAACGGCATAGATTTCGGGGGCCGTCATTTCGAGCTAATTCCATTTGGTTCGGGACGAAAAGTTTGTCCTGGCATGCCACTTGCTAGCCGCATGCTGCACTGCATGGTAGCAACACTGTGTCATAACTTTGATTGGAAACTCGAACAAGGGACTGAATCCAAACAACTCCAAAGAGAAGATGTGTTTGGCCTAGTATTGCAAAAGAAAACCCCTCTTTGGGCTATTCCTATCCAAAAGGTTTGATGGATGGTTTTATTGGCTAAATACATATAAACACCTTTGTAATAATTAAAAAGATTCTAGCTGGAAAATACATTACATGTATTATTATAGTTAATTAGGTATTCCACGTGCGAAAATCTATGACTGTTGTTATTATTATTATTATTATCAAACTTATTTGGATTTATATTGTTTTGTAATAATTTTTATTTATATTAAAAATATTATGGTTTGTAATTAGTATTTATCAACAAGGGGAAAAACTTAAGATAGAGATTGAAGAATTTTAATATCAGAATAGTTGATATAGTTATAATCTAATGGGTCAGGTCCACTTTCTTTTCTTTTAATTGTTGGCCCCTAACAAAATCAGCATGTAAGTTTTATAAAAAACTTATAAATTGAATTTTTCTTAACAATATAAGTTTTATCCATATATTTGGATACCTTAATTTATCGCCTTGGATTCGTAACTGATGTGAAAACAAGATATTTGATTTCAAAAAACACAATGCCAAGTACAAAGAACTCTCTAGTAAAAAGTTTTTGTAGTAGGGAAAGGTTGAGTTTATAACATTATGTATATCGAATTAATTTATTTAATGAGAGTCTTATACTACTATAATAATACGTAAAAAGAGATCATTGGATTAAATATAAATTATATATATAGGTCGGTGAAAATGAAAATCTTGTTATTGTGATAATGTGAGAATACTTGTATATAATGTATAAAGTAATTGTATTTACGGTGAAAATTAATTGTCCACACTGGAAAAAAAATTCGCTCATCTACGGTTCGAACTCAAGTTTACGTTCATCCTATAAAGATATGCATATATCCACCATAGTTTTCATGATCGAATGACTGAAAGCATTTCTCAGAGCATTAGCAGAACAGGACAAAACGCATGTCCCGCCATCCATGCCCTACGTGCATCCTTTGTTGGAGGGTGGCAGATCAGCATGCGAGACGCACGATGCTTTAGTATTATTATTTTCAATTTTTTATTCAATTAATTATATAAATAACTGTAAAGACTTTATACACAAAAACACAACATAGCTTACGGATTAAAGGGTTAGCCTTCTCTCTGAGGCACTTGGGTTCAAATCCTAACAGCCTTACTTTTTTATACAAGTGCAAATTATATTAAATAAGAATTTTTTTTACACAATTACAAATTATATGAAATAACAAAGAACTTCTTTACATAATTACAAATTTTATGAAATAAGAAAGAATTAAAAAAAAAAAAAAGAGAGAGAGATGAGATCCATGAATAGTGATAAGAGAATAAATATATTAGTGCTTAGGAAAGAAATATTTTAGTGCTTAGTGTTGTGGGTGTTAAGTGATGAATGAAAAAGTTGGTGTGAGCAGTGAGCCCATAAATAGTGCAAGGGAAAAAAATTATTTCAATTATGTAATTTTTTTTACTTTTAATGAATTCGTATATTTCGACTATTCGCATATGAGAATATATAATTATACACAATTGCAAATTATATAAAATAAGAAATAATTAAAAAAAAATAAGAGATGTAATTCATTCATGAATGGTGATAAGAGAATGAAAAGTGTACATATGCTCGTGGGTGTTAAATGATGAAAGAAAAAATAGGTGAGAGACTTATAAATAGTGTAAGAGAATAAAAATTTAAGAACTTCTGCTTCTGGATGCCCTCGGCTTTCATAAAAGAAATTTTTATTTGAATCATTCCGTATATACATTGTTTACGTATACTTGTATTGTTTTTTAAGATCAGAACAAAATGTAACTTAAGAGGACTATAATTAAATATTGGGAAAATGGTCAAAAACACTCCTAATATTTACTCCAAGATTTAAATAACTCCTAATGTAAATTTAGGCATAAATAAATCATTAACGTTATAAATATTAACAAGCATGCCCCTTACCCCCACTATTACCAGTCTAAGTTAATTTATGGCATATTTAATTATATTTATTTTAATTTTGAAATATTAACAATAAGAACTAGCTATTACTTCTTATCAATCTCGACATTATAGATTAAACCAATTGATTATTGAATTTATAAAACCGAAGAGTATTTTAGATTTACATTATTCAAATGGATTTAACTAAATATAACGAAATTTAGCAATTTTTTTAGAATAACTGAAACATTATAATAATATATTAAATGTCAAATGATCTCATAAACTGTATATCTTACTGTTGTAAAATATTGTAATTGTTGAAAATTTGTGATAAATTTACATATTATGGATCGTATTAAAGTTTTAGATACTAATTATAAAATTTTGGATAGTAATTTAGATTACAGCTTAATCTAGTAAGGAAAAAAATATTATAGTAGTCATAATAATAATTAAGATAAGAATATAAAAAATTAGCAATTTCTTACAAAATATTTAAATATGTAGAATTTTCTTAATAATATTGATTAGTATAAATTAAATTATCTTAATATTTTTACAAATAAAATAAAAAGAAATTAGAATAATTATGTTTAAAATTAAATTAATATAAGAAAACTTGTCATAAAGCTATTTTTTGTATGGAAATAGTGAATAAGGAGCATGCATGTCACTAATTACAATATTAAGGACTTGTTTGTACTTCAAAATATATTAGGAGGCTATTTAAATATTGAAGTAAATATTAAGAATGTATTTAACCATTTTCTTTTAGATATTTTTGCTACTCCTAATCTTCTAGACTTATAAATAAACATATAATGTCATACTTGGTACAGTGGAATGGGGGTGGGAATGGAATGACCATTCCTACCTCCATTCCATTCCTTCGCTTGGTTAGA
>JAYDZE010522773.1:0-15355 GCA_034509125.1 Monilaria moniliformis
CGGAGATTGTTCCCGGGAACTATTGGCGCCACAATTCCACGACGCGTTGTGGAAGTGCTCGGTATATGTTCGGTAAACTTTGACACTTCTGACCACGGCTGTGCTCGCCGGTTTACCGAGCACCTCTGTGCTCGATAATCAGTCGAGATTTCCAATTTGTCGACAATGGTTTTCGTGCTCGGTAGGTGCTCGGTAATTTTGATTGGGTGCGCGCTAAGTGCTCGCTAAGTGGTCGATATTGGGCGACCACTGTGGTGCTCGGTTAGTTGTGCTCGCTAAAAACCGCTTTTTTGTAGTGTTAATCATACAAAAATCAAATGATCAATAATGGATTTTACATGTTAATGAGAAGTTCCATTTGATCATCCAGTTATAGTATTAAAATATAATTTCAATATTCCCATCACAACTCATGAATGATCAATCGGTGAAAGTACAAATATGGTGTTTTATTAGAATTTAAAGAAACTTGAAAATTGACAACATTATAACTAGTGATATGTGCTTAAACTGTCAAGGTAAAATATTCTAGTCTTGAATCCATATCTCCATTTCGATTCCGTATCCCACTACTAAAATAGGTATGCCTATGATCAAGATCAAAATTTTGAGTGATTGTCATAATAATGTTTTTCTATTAAATTTTATTTGAAGTTTTCATTTCCGTAGTACAACGTAGAACGAGACACATAGTCCTGTAACTTGATGTGCAAGTACAGTATTCTCAGTAACTTGATGTCTAGTAATTAGTATCATCTGCTATATAGTCTTTTATCTTTTTTCTTCACAAGGGTATGCATTAATTGGATTCTACAGCTCTGTCTGCACATTCAATTTTCTGAAAGAATTCGAGTTTTTCTCCTTTCACTTAGCAACTGTTACATCCACTCTACACATATAATAATAGGTCAATGTTTTACACCTGCTCAAGTCCACATATCTAGCGGTCGCCGGTGGATCCTCCACTATTTTAATTTTCTGTATAAACCAAGATTTCCCAAGCTAAATTCACAAAAATGAATCAAATGTATTTACTATTAATTCTAAAGTAAATGCAAAAAGAAAATAGAAGAAATAATAATCTCATGCAAGATTTGCGACCCTGGCATGCTATAAAAAGAGGGAGGCTATCGCGCTATAGTGAGAGGAAAAGAAACAAATAAAAGGAAAAGAAAGAAAGTGATAGGCAGGAAGTAACTCTGCTTCCTCACAAATTAAGCCATTCATCAATGGGGTGCAGCAGCAGCAGCAACCCCAAATTATGGCTCCAAATTCTTTTCATTTTCCCCACACTTTCCCTCTCCCACCAATTCTTCGACTACGGCGACGCCCTCACCAAGAGCCTCCTCTATTTCGAGGCGCAGCGCTCCGGCCGCCTCCCTTACAACCAGAGAGTGACGTGGCGCCACCACTCCGGCCTCACCGACGGCCTCGAGCAAGGGGTCCGCTTCTTCTTTACCGTTGATTAATGTGCTTGATTTTATGTGTGATGAATTACATAATGTGGTGAAATATGTATAGGTGGACTTGGTGGGAGGTTACTATGACGCCGGCGACAATGTCAAATTCGGCCTGCCGATGTCCTTCACTGTCACAATGCTGTCGTGGGGCGTCATCCAATTCCGGGACGAGATTGCCGCCGCCGGCGAGCTCCGCCACGCCCTTGAAGCCATCAAATGGGGGACTGATTACTTCATTAAAGCACACACTCATCCTCATGTTTTGTGGGCTCAGGTAAATCCACTGTTGCACTGTCTTCACATTTAATACTTTTTGTGATTATATTGAAATATTTAGACAGAATTAAATAAATAACGCACGGTATTTTACGAGAAATAAAGAAAAAGTAGTGGGCTTTAATCCCTGAATCACGCCGGAGAATACAAGTGCTTGGGATATCTGTGAAATTTGAATTTCATCAGCAGTAACAAACGCCCCCTAATTTTGTGCGTGGGCTCCGGAATTTCAAATCTGGTTTTCCAGTCTGTCTTAACTAGAGTCGGTTTCAGACAACAGAAAATGTCTTGTGTTAAAGCAAAGCACGCAATTATCTCGTGCTTTAACGTGGTGATTATGGGAGCATTTGATTTGATTGTGACTAATTTAATTCAAGATTATTATAATTAATCGTGTCGGTCAGGTTGGCGACGGCGACACCGACCACCTGTGCTGGCAGCGGCCGGAGGACATGACAACCTCCCGCCGCGCCTACAAGCTGGATGAGGAGAACCCCGGCTCCGAGGTGGCGGCGGAGACGGCGGCGGCCATGGCGGCGGCTTCAATTGTGTTTAGGAGAACAAACCCACACTACTCCCACCTTCTGCTGGAGCATGCACAACAGGTAAGTTAGTTAATGAGGTTGTTACGTTAGGTTCTTCTTATTCTATTTTTTTAATTGTCTAAACATTAAAATTCATTAACATAATGACGTGGATGAATTTGGTTATGACAAATTTCCTGAAACACAAGTAGTTGCAAAGCAGTTTGCTTTCTTAAAATAGGTAGGTAGTCCAACTTTCTCTCCACAATTAATAGAGATCGTGATTTGTCACTTGCACAACAGTTATAACTACTAATGTACTTCACTTGCGTCTAAAGTTGTAGAGATTTTATTTATTTGTTTTTTAAAGGGAGAATAGGCCAAAATTGAGAATAAAGTATAGTATCAGTAAAATCAAATATAGCTAGTAATGGAGTGATATTGATGTTTGAAATAATTAAAATATTTGATTGATAGTATAATGTGTATGTATGCAGTTGTTTGAGTTTGGGGATAAGTATAGAGGTAAATACGACAAGAGCATCGGAGGGGCGAAGGGATACTATGCGTCGGTGAGCGGATATATGGATGAGTTATTGTGGGCAGCTATGTGGCTATACAAAGCCACCGACAATCTACGCTTCTTCAATTATACCATTCATAATGCCATTTCTTTTGGTGGGATCACTTGGCCCATCATTGAATTCAGCTGGGATCTTAAGTATGCTGGTCTCCAACTCATCGCCTCTATGGTAATTTTACTTATCTCTCTCTCTCTCTAAGTTGAATATGATTTTAAACCTTAAAATTTTCAGTTAATAAATACTTGAGAAAAAAGGGTTTGGGTAATATTTGTGGTGTGATTTTTGTGTCTAGGCGGATAGTGTCGGTCGTGATTTAGCACATTTGATTTAATGGGACAAAGGAAAGGGTGCCCCTCCACACTCAAGCAATAGGATTGGTGTTTGTCTTTAGACCATCATTTTTCTAATTCATCAACACCTAAACCGAACATCTGTTTCCCTTTTATATATCTAACCCCCACCATCTTAAAAGGCGCAAATGCATTAGCACTTACAATTGAAACACTTCTTGATTGCAATATAATTCATTTACTTTCACTTAGGATCAACCAACTCAACAAACAAAAGTTCCAAGATGATGGAATGGTCCTTTCTTGATGGCGTAATCACTAAGCTTTGTCTCTTTAATGGAATCTAGTAAAACTAAAGATACACTCTTTAGTTATTTGTTTATAGGAAGAGGAAAATAAAAGGTTAATCTCAGCATGGAATTTTCTCTCTCACACCCACACATGCTGCAGTCGCGGAGCCACCTATAATACAGTGGGGCAATTGTCTCAATTCAATTTTATTGAAGTTATGTATAAATATTCCTAATTATATGAAATTACAAAAAATATTCAATTTTTGCCGCATTAGAAAGAAACAGATAGAGACAAGAGTCTTGCCCTTACTCTTGGATGCCTAGCACCGCCTGGGGCATTCTAGTATTAGTAAACCAAGCAGTAATAATTAAATTTGGTGGTGTTGAGTTCGATGGATTAAACGCTATTGAGTTTTATGAATGTTGTCTGTTTGGGTGAATTTGGCTTGATTATTGATCTCAGAATTGTGCTACATACTATTAATCATAGCTTACGAGTTTTAGCCTTCCTCGACACACAAATAATCTTGGATCAATTTAATTTAGAGCATGCCAACACCCCCTTTGAATATTGGTGTAGTTGCCAAGGGAGGGCAAAAGCCAACAAGAGAAGCAGATCCTTGAAGAATACAGCTCCAAAGCAGAGCACTACATATGCGCCTGTCTCAACATGAACAACTCCACTAACGTACAGCGCACCCCAGGGGGGCTCCTCTACACCCGCCAATGGAACAACATGCAGTACGTCTCCACCGCAGTTTTCCTACTAACGGTCTACTCCGATCACCTCCGCTCCACCAATCAGAAGCTCTCCTGCCCCGCGAATCCTGCGGTGGGGCCACACGAGATCCTCTCATTGGTGAAATCACAAGTGGCCTACATCCTGGGGTCCAATCCCATGGGGCTCAGCTACCTGGTTGGGTACGGGCAGGACTACCCGTTGAGGGTGCACCACAGATGCGCGTCAATGGCGTCGTACAGGGACAGCAAGACCTTCGTGGGCTGCACTCAAGGGTATGATCACTGGTACGGCCGCCGGGACCCGAATCCCAACGTAATCGTCGGCGCCGTCGTTGGTGGGCCCAACAGCAAGGACGAGTTCGCTGATAGAAGGGGGAACTTTGTGCAAACTGAGGCTTGCACTTACAACACTGCCCCTCTTGTTGGAGTCTTTGCCAAATTGCATTCAATAGCAGAGGTGGTTAATACAACATTGGTTTCTTCGCTGTAAATTCAAAGCCTGTATAGGAATTTTGGAGGGATTTTTTGGATATAACCCACCCATTACTCAGATTGTATCTCCACCTGTCAAGATATAGTGATAATAATTTTGATTTTTTTATGAGAATACATGTGTGTTGTGTTATTTTTCAAGATTGTCAACTATGTAAGAGAAATGGCCGTGGATTTGTTGTTATCTGCAGCTCAAGTCAAGAAGGAATAGCCAGTAGGATAATTAGTCATATAAATAGTCAAGTAATGTGCATACAATTTATTTTCCCCCAACTCTTTAATTTTTTCTTCTCTGCAATTTGCTTTCGTATCTCAATATGGTTAGCAACTCTGTGTTTCGTTTTCACATCATAGTCTACACCATTGTAGCTCACACGCATCACCGACAAGGGTTTTAACTATGGTCGTTAATTAATTGCTCATGTTTTTCAATATTATTCTAACTCTTGCTTGCATTTATCATCACCATTAATCATATTCGTTTCATGCCAACTACGAGTTCTAACCACCATGCCAACTACGAGTTCTAACCACCGATCCTTCCACCGACAGAGCAGAACTGAAGATTTGAGTAATGAAGTAAGCATTCGACGACCTATTGCTGATAATTTTGGATCGACACAAAAGCATGATACCAACACGTATTCGTGTCCTTATCGACACAAAAGCATGATAGTTTCGTTATTCGTGTCCTTATCGCGACGACACGATAATTTCATGTCGGATTCGTTTCGGGTTCGTGTATCCCGTTATCATGAATATTATTATTTGTATTAATGAATTATTTTAATTATTAGTTCATTAGTTAGGGCTTATTTGAGTATTAGTCTTTTACTTTGAAAGTTTTAGATTTTGTATGACTATTGTGTCATGTGAAATTAGATTTTTATCGTGTCATGTTGTTATCGAGTCGTTATCGGATCGTGTCAACACGAATTAAACCGTGTTGCTATCGTGTTCGTGTCGTGTCCGCATTTATATGAGTCGTGTCGTGTTTTTGATCGTACCGGAAGTTTCTTTATCGTATCGACACGATAACGACCCGATACGCGCGACAGCCATGACAAACACACATGGGGTTACGTTAATGGGCTCACAATTCATTGTGCATTTACTTAAAGATGAGAGGATAATAGACATGGCTAACACATAATTAAAGAATTGGAATTCATGATAGGTCGAGTCAATGCCTCCATTCGGACTAAACTAATCACAAAGTTCCAAAAACATCCTATAATTTGCCACCACCTAACTATCCCCATTTTCGAATAAGTGCATTGTATATCCTTGTAATTCGGTAATAATCATTCCACTTATGACTACTTACTTGAATTAGAATAATCACAAGCTAGAAAAAAGAAGAGAAGCTTTGAACAAGCATAAAAAAGAAGTCAAAAGCTACCATGTACTTCCTTTTTCAATCATATCTAGTAGATACTAGAAGTTGAGAGGGCTATAGTTTTATGCAAATACACATAGGTCAGTACTCAGAATTTTGACTTTCATATATTTGCCACTATCATCCGGTAGGGATGTAAAATTTCTAAATTCATATTTGTGATTTTGATAAATCACTTCTTCTAAGATTTGGTGTGTCAATGGAAGCTTTTGCACAATAATTTACACATAACACCTAAAATGTTAATTACCATTTTAAAATTTACAAAAATAATCAATAAAAAATTGATTGGTAGGGCCTAATCCCCTCTCCTCTTTAGTGGCTCCACAATTGGAAAATATGATATAAATTATGCAAATTCTAATTTATTGTATAAAAGAATGCATATCAAGATTACAATTAATAGAACGAACAAGATGCAACCTTTTCTTAGACCACTTAATTTGCTGAGTTCAAGTATGTGAATACTCTAAGGCATGGGTTATATTAAGTTGTAATTATATGGCCAACCTCTTACAAATAATTTACTTGCAATCAGGGACATTATATAGATACTCGAGGCAATATTGTGTTGCTTGATTAGTAGCAAAGTTTAATGCTGGAAGAAATTACACAGATCATCCAAGTTTAAATAAACATATACAAGTGACTTTCCAGTTCAAGACTGATTTGGTGTTTTGCGAAATTATATTACTTTATACTAAATAAATTAGGTTGATAACACAGAATATAACCTTCAAATTAAATAATCCTAATCCATGTCTTATATATAATTTAATTGAACTTATAAATTGAGATAAAGAAGGGAATATCACCTTTAGTCCTGATTTATTTAGAGTAGGCCACTCACTTCCAACCACAAACTTTGTTTCCAGGTTAACTTTACCCTAAACAAAGTAATACATTGTAAACCATGTCAACCCACTTACAAAATACAAAAATTACATATTCCATTGAATGAAAAGAAATGAACAAGTATATATTCCTTTGAGTAGATATAGAAAAAGGCTCAGATGAGTCCAATACCTAGTAATCTTCATAGAAAATTTCATCCATTTGTCTGGTAAGAAATTTTAGGACCCAAAATATATTTTCATGTCCACTAGATATGTAATCCAACTAATGGTCTCAACATACAAATAAGTACATATGGTGCTGCGCTTCTGTTTTTTAAGTTCATCAAATAGAAAGGAGACCATCACTCATATCATCTCACATCACATAAACCACTTGATTTAGTTTTAGTAAACGCGTGGGTTTTCTTTTACACAAAAAAAAAAAAAGAAGAAGCAAATATAAGTTAAAAACGATCAAGGTAAAATACACGTACTGTATTTTGATTAAAAGAATACAAATAAAAGTTAAAAAAAGAAGACAAAGCTCAGATGCACTTGCAAATTAGACCATGAATGGCCAGATGTAGCAGGTAACCCAATACCTACATTACATAGCAATCATCACAGCTAATGCACCAGACGGGAATCGAACCCGGGTCTGTACCGTGGCAGGGTACTATTCTACCACTAGACCACTGGTGCTTGTTGACACAATATAACCTAGTTTCTTTTATTATAGGTTATCATGAATTGAAATTACTATTATTGTGTTTGATTAACCGATTATTTGTCATTTCAAAAAAATCAATAATACGATTTTTTAACAATTCGGTCAACCTAAAAATTAGATCGATTAACTAATTATGAAATGGTCATCCATAACAAAAGAAATTTACAAAAAAATTCCGTTTCTTATAATATAAATTATAACCGTCAATTTTTCATATATAAAAAATAAACCTAACTTATGCCTTGATTTATATTTTAAAAAAAAAACTAAATTGTACCGACCGATTCGATCAACAATAATTTAAGACGGTACACCTTATTTGTGAGTTAGATTTGTGGGATTTTTTAGGTCGATCCTAGACTATCTATATATTTCTAGTAAATAATTTTGTGTTCATAATCATCCATAGGACAGTTTACAGTTTTGCACCCAAAGTCCTAAACTATAATTTAGCTATTGACATAATATACCCATAAATGTAATTCATTTTAAAATCTAGATTCGATGTAGAGTGGTTGAATTGGTAGCCAGAAAGCATTATATATTACTAACTAAAATGACGTGCCACCTAGTTAAGGAACGACACACAAATTTAACCAAAATTCCGACATTTAGCGGCACGACACAAATGCCAAAACACCTATTTATCTCACTTCCATTTCTCACTGCCCTTCATAAGTTTGCATGTATCGACCGATGCCCAAAAGCTCGTTAATTAGCAACTCACTTGCGGCAACTCCGTCAAGGGAACATTTTTCTTTATTCATAATGTAATAAATGATGTTGTTTAATTTTATTTACTTCATGTGCAGTCAACTTTGTTTTTGGCTGTCAACTCGAAACCGCACGGAAAGGTGAGTCACATATAATGTAAGTAGGGATGTCAATTGAGCTAGCTCATTGAATTTTAGACTAGTTTTATTTGGATGTGGGTTAATTGGCTGAAATTTTATCGGGTTAGAAATTTCCAACCATATAAACATTCGGCTTTCGAGCCATCTCAGTGGGCTAATTGAGCTAAAAGCTAACGATAAAATTAGTGCGTGATACATGATTTCTCTGATAATTAAAGGAAAATTACTCATATTTATAGATTGTAAAATTTAATTGAAAGAATTTTGAAATATATACTTAAATTCATACACGATCAAATACTATTACTATTAAAATAAAAAATTGTCATTAGATAAGAACGACGTTTGATTAATCTTGAGTTGCTGAATAATTTAATATATAAAACTAGGTTATGATAGATCTTGGTATGTTTGATAAATTTTAAAGCATGTATTAGAACTCAAAATATTTCTTATGGTGAACTTAAATTTTCCGTTTATTTATTATTATATTATATTAGTAAAAATCTAATGCATATATAAATTGGAAGCTAATTTTATTTTTGTGTAGTCATCCATTTTATCAAAATTATCGTTATAGTGTTGAACCACTCATGAAACAAGCCGAGATAATAGACTATAGTTGCACCTAAAGCCAATTCATCGAGTTTCAGGTTAGCCATACTCGGGTTGCGGGCTTATCGGACTGTAATTTTATCAAGTTAAAAATTTCCAATCTTAACCTTCTAAAAGCGGGCTATTCGAGTCAACCTGTAGATTTTTGGCTAAACTAACATTCTTAATCGTAAGTTTAATAAGTTAATTATCGAATTTATCATAATTTTAATAATTTTATCATTCTATCCACATATTTAAATATTATATCGTATCCTAATATTTTTTACTTAATAATTTTATTCCTAATTTTCCAATTTAGATCAATTTTATCAGTCATTTTTGATATAATTGTTTCTAAAAAATAAAAATTAAAGTGAAATACCAAGGGTTAATTATCAGTCATTTTTGATATAATTGTTTCTAAAAAATAAAAATTAAAGTTAAATACCAAGGGTTAATTATATTTTACAGTCTGAACTTTGGCTAAATTTCATTTTATAGTCTCAACTATCAAAATTATTTTAAATAATTTGAACTTTACTACAAAGTTTATTTGTAGGCTCAACTATAAAAAACATTTTAAATATCATCAACTTATATCTGTAGTTTGATTTATGGCATGAAGTCATTTTCTAGTGTCAGATATGTGACTAGGACGGTTAATTTATTGACGTGAATCATTTATTCCCACATCACGATCCAAAACGACGTCATATACGATTGTTAGATAACTTCTGATTTGTTCGAAGTACCGTTTCTTTACGACAAGACAACTCATATCATGTCATAACTCAATCATTATAGTGAAATTCCAATGATAAAATTGATACAAGTTAGAAAGAATATTGCAATAGAATCAATAAATTGAAAATATTGAGATTGAATTAATAAAATCACTAAAAGGAGGTTAATAAATTTCAATGGTTGATATAGATTTGATAAAATTACTAAAATTTGGATTAGAGTCAATTATTAAACCATTATCATATCATATTTTTGTTACTAGTTAAAGTATAACCTAAAATATAAAATAAGGTAACACTTTCTGGCCAAAGCTGTAATTCATCATAAATTATTATTATTATTATTATTATTATTATTATTATTATTATTTTAATGTGTTTGGTGTATCCAAGTGATATCCAAACTAAGTACATATTCTCTGACCGATATATCTTCGGGCACAATTACTGTTCGATATGTAATTCTTGTTTGTTCTTTAATTCTGTAATTGTTAGCAAATAAGAACAAAATGGTCATTGTCACGTTCATTCTTTATTATGAGATTGATATGCGTTTGAAGGAATCTCAATTCCTAAATAGCTAAAAATAAGGGAATAGTCATTATTTACATCCCTCTTATTGCAATCTTCTACAGTAAATAAAATAAATATGTGATATTTTTTTAAATTTAATTAGAAAACTAGTTTAAATATATATTACTCCATTTATTGTCATTGGTAATAAGCTCAATATTACTTTTTTTCTTTTATAAAAAATTAAAATTGATATTTTGTGTTTTATTAAAGATTATAAGTTCAAAAATTATTATACAGTTAAATATATGTCAAAATTTAAAAATAGTTATCTATCGTTATTTCTGAATATATTCAAATGAAAAAACTTAAAATATTATAAAGAAACAAAAATATTATTAAGTTATACATATTTGTAACGAAACACTAATGTTATGGAATAAATATATATTGACGTTAATAGTTCAATGAGCATACCATGTTTTTCTGAAACAAAACAAAAAAATAATCTTGAACTCTATTTTATTTTGATTTCAATTGTAAATCAATTTCTTTATGTAATTATATTTAGTGGATTTTAATTACTTTCATGTTACTTTTTTTTTTTATCAGACTTTCATGTTCGTTAAATGAATTTATATCAGTCATCCTAAATGTATGAATTTGTTAGATTTCATTAGATAATAAATAAATAAGACTCTTTAAGTTTATCAAAAAAGATATCCACTACGTTTTGGTACACACTTTGATGCATCATGAATCCTGATGCACGGTGCGTACATCTTAATTTAATCCTAAATGTGATTAATAAACCTTCCTTTTGAGACCTTGAGTAATATACACCCCAATGTGTACAAGTGATTGTTCTATATTTTTTGCGTGAATAAGGTTGTGTTCGATGCTAAGAGAGGGAAATAGATAATCCATTCAAAGGTATATATCCACTCTACAATTAGTGATCGGAGAAAGGATGCAAATAAGTATTAGACAATGTCTGCTAACATACTAGTGTGTGAAAATTGATAAATATACGTTAGAATAGCCACCTTAAATGCTTGTTTCTTATGCTTCTCCTTGTCTTTCTTCATCGTCAAAACACCTTAGTTTAGCGTGGATGCATTTTATGACATTGAAAGGCTAATGTCTTGGACGTGAGGCTTCCTTAATACAAGTGCCCTTCCCATTATCACATATCAAGATCTCACCTTCAAATTCAATGACAAAAAGAAATTATTAATATACTCGAAACTCTCGTATACAAAAAAGGGGCCCTTATTAAGAAAATTTGATGTGCCTATTAAATGATCAGATCAAGCAAAGCCATTTTATCTTAAATTGCAAACGTAAACACATTATAAATGCCTATTATATTACTGGCTATGCAGATCACTTGTTTTGTTTCACACTTGCTATGACGTGTGACATTTGAAAAAATAATAATAATCGTGTTGTATTTTGATATAAATGAACAAAAAAGAAGCTCAGATGCACTTGCAAATTAGCCCATAAAAATGGACAGAGGTAGTAGGTAACCCAATACCCACTTTGAATAGCAATCATCACAGCTAATGCACCAGCCGGGAATCGAACCCGGGTCTGTACCGTGGCAGGGTACTATTCTACCACTAGACCACTGGTGCCTCTTGTTCAATGGATCGTGTGTAGTTTAATAACCACGACATGATTTTCTCGCTTTCTGTGAGTCCCTTGTCCATCTTGTGTGCCTTTCGTCGAGTTGCTCACTGACAGCCATCTCATTTTTCACTTTAAGTTATCGATTTCCACTGATATTCTACAACTAAGACCGAGTAAATAATTCCAAATGGGAATCAAAATGAACATTTTGGCACGAAAACTCTTTTAAAAGCTTTTGGGAGTAACTCCTAGGGGAATGGTCGAACACAATTAAATCGGAAAACATGGGGTAAGATTGTAAAAATAATGCTTTAATTATTAATTATGCTTTTATTTATTTCTTTAATCTTTTGGCTGAAATGCCGTCGGTTTTTCCATTTTATTTTATTTATTTAATCTTAATTCATGTTAGTTTTTCTTAAACGCATGTTTTTATACAATTTATATAATTGTGTCACACTTAAATTATTGATATGTTAATTAAAATATTCTTGATTTAATTTTAGAAATTTAAATATTAAAGAGAGTTAATAATTATTTAATTTAATAAATGTTAATTTTTTTAATATGATTATGATCTTATCTTACTATATATAAAAGCTAAATAGGTTGTGAATAAATTTAATTAGAAGGTTAAATTGGACTTTTGGTAAAAAGTCATTATCTCCAAATTGAAATGCAAGGCTGTAGTTTTAAAGAAAGGGCTGGAGTCTTTAATTTTCAATTTATTTACTTTTTCTCATTTTTAGCATACAATACATTTTTCATATTTTCATATAATAAATAAAATCTATTGTTCCCATTTTTTAAATTTCATTACATTCAGTAGGTGGAATTTCCCATAAATTTTGAAAAATCAGAAGTATTAAACAATTGCAGCTCATCCCTCTAGTTCAACAACTAGTTATTTTTTAAAATATAAATATTTGACAGTATAACTTATGAATAGTTAATTTCTATGAATATAATTATTTTTGGTGGGAGATGAACTACTTACCTATGAGAGTATTCACAATCCAATTTCAAAATTTCAGTTAGAATACAAATCTTAATTAACTCATATACGAATAACAAAAATACGATTTCATTACAATTAAAAAAATTACATAATTAAAATAAAAAATTACAAACACATTTACCATAAAAATCCAAAACCTAAATTGCTATTGAAAATTATAAAAAAGCCCAAATCAAAAAGTCCAAAACCTAAAAAGAAAAAAGGAAAAGAAAAGAAAAGAAAAGAAAAAGGAAAAGGGAAAAAGGAAAGGGGGAAAAAATAAAAAGAAATGGTAAATGTTGTGGCGACGCCGTGCCGATCATTGCTTTTGCAGCTAACGCCGCTGCCGCCGCTCCCCCAACCCCTCCGCAACGCAGCCGCCGAGCCCGCCGCACACTGTGGGTGAGATAAAAGGTGGCACAACCAAAATTTCATTGTGTAATTGATCCTACAATTCTTGCTACTGCTCCATCTTAACATCATGTTAGAATTTGAGCATATCCCTTTCATTTTCTTTAATCATGTTAGAGCCGTTTGTTCGATAGAAAAATAGTATAATTAGAGATTATGATTTTTAATAATATAATTCCTAATAAATTATTTATCTTATGCTTGGAAATGCAAAAAAATCGTTAGGAAGTTGAATTTATGTTGATTAACTAAATACAATTAACTAATGACGTAATAATCAAAATTTTCCTAATAATTAAAGTAATAATTTCTTAAAATTAAATATTATTAAAATTTGATTATTAAATTATTAATTGAGAATATAATAATAATTAACAATAATTTACATTTTAATAAATAATAAAATCAATATAAATAGCTATGTGGGTAATAATAAAACTAGGAAAAAGAATATTTTTTTAAAAATAACTAGAGAATAGAAAAACCTGAAAAATTGCACTAGTTTTTAATTTTGAGGATTCTTTATACTTTATTTGTTAGATTAAAAATACAACCAAATACATGAATTTAAAAGTCTAGAATCAAATTACTTTTCTAGACAAAAATTCAAACACGATGATTTTTGGAAAAAACCAATAGCCCATGAATTTACAATTAATTAACCCTGTCCTCCGTGTACGTAAGAATATTGACTATTGAGGATAGAATCTATTAGATTCTTGATGGTCGGAGAATATAGGCCACAGCAGCAAATGAAAAAACTCCAGCCGAAAAGTAAGAAAACCACAAATATTGTAGGTAGCACATTGCAGATAAGCAGCTGCCGTTGAAAATAGAAATCATCGTTACAATTAAGCAGCAGATGATTCTCTCAACGTACAATTAAGTAATAGAGTCAAATACAACATCAATCTTTCAATCAAACACAGTCCATAGAAACACGCAGAAATCGACAAGCAAACCACAAACTTTATGCATAATAAGACAAGTCCAACGCAACACAACACAACGCAGCAACATAGTTTGCATTTATTTAGGGCAATCTGCAGAGGAAAACCATGGAAACTCCATGTTTTCACTTAACGGAGCCTTTAATGGATTCTGCTAAACAGGCACCATTTCAGGGTGGGAGCCTTTGATGGAGTCGTCAGCGTCCTCATGAGCGGGGTCGGTGGAAACCGACTCCTCAGCCTGAGCCATTGCACCAACTTCACCCACACAGCAGCTGCTGATGGCTTGAAATATGAGCTCCTTTACTTCCTCAAGCCTCTCTTCCGAGAGGGAAACCTCAGCAAGGAGCCTCCATGCATTCTCCTCAGACGCTCCCTCATAGTCCTCCTTCCTTTTTAGCACCATATGTCCACTAATCTCCCACACTGCAGGATTTACTTGAGTGTCGAGGAGCTCGGGGCTCACTTCTCCAAGAGCCTGCTTCTCAGCGTAGCACTGTTTTTATATACATAGAGATGAGTTAGATACAGCCCTCATTGACAAAAACAGACAACAGCTCATCTGCAAAGGATTGATAACAGAGACCTAACCTGTGGGAAGAGGAAAATGCGTTTTCCAGAGTCGGCTATGAGCACATTGTAGGGAATGTTGTTCTCTTGCAAGCAGATGCAGGCGTCCGAGACGACATCAGAGAGATCTTTGAGGCCATCCCCACCTTCAAAGACTACTCCCCTCACGGGATAGTTCAGTATATATGAGATCTTCACTCCACAGCTAGTTGTGGTGATCTTCTTCAAGGGGGCCCTTTCAATGGGAAAGGGTGTTGCCAAGTAGTAGGCTTGGAAATGGAGGTGATTGATGGTCGCAAATGCGCCCAAGCTGTTGTAGCCCAGGCGGAAGTAGGGATTCCCCGCTTCCTCGGCCATGTGGAGAGCGAGCAAGAAGCTCTCATGGTCAATCCTCTGAGGCAAGCACTCGAAGATTCGAGGGATTAGCAGCACATGTCCATATTCAATTGGGCTAACCTGT
>JAYDZE010522884.1:0-15354 GCA_034509125.1 Monilaria moniliformis
TTTAGCAAAATTTGGAAAAATTAATGTCATGATTTAGTTAGACTAATTAATTGTTCAATAATTCATTTAACTAAATTTATATTAATTAAATATTTTTAATTAGCAAAATAAGATAAATATATCATATTTGTAGTAAGAGCAAAATTGTCATTTTACATCTTATCTTTAATCTAATCTAATCTACCAAACAACACACATATTTTTATCTTAACTTTTATCTTATATATCAAACAACAACATTAAATGTTTATCTTGTTGCAACAGTAATTTTTAATCTTAAAACCCATCATACTTTATTTATCTCATCTTATCTTATCTAGGCTACCAAATATACAAAATTAATATGCGTTTCGATTTGTTTCATTTTTTTCCTTTTTAACTTCAAACATATGAATAGAAAGACAGATGGAACTACGATTTTTATGTCTTTCTAATAATTGATGATGTCGAAAAAAAATTTAGATACATGAATTAGAATCAAAATAAATTTATAAAATAAAAAATAATGGGAATTAAATGTGAGTAGTGTTCACAAAGTGAATAACATATCATTCTTCTATGTATATATATAGGTACATAATTACATAGAGAGAGAGCACACACATATATATTCTCCCAATACAATGGATCTGAGTTTGATGAATAATGGTGCAGTGTTGTCCAAAAAGATAGAGTGTTGAGACGCGCCGTCGTGTAGCGCCGCTGGTGGAGGTAGTTGAATAACTTGAATACTAATTAGGTGAAATGATGTAAGCAGTGATGCACAAGGTTTATTTCAGTCGATAATTAGCTACGGTTTGTACCCTATACAGGGGGGATCCATGATGGACTGAAAAATAATTAGTTTGATATAATAAATTTTATTCATACGAAAATATTTTACACAACGCCCACTTTTTATTTAGCTCAATAAAATCTTATTCATTACAAAAACATAACTCAAAATCTTATTCCTCGATTTTTTATTTTATTTTTATAAATTGAGTCTCTGCGTCGACACATAACGATAATTCTAACTTGATTTTGTGACGAGACATTATTTAAAATCTCGCTGTATTATTTTTGACAAACTAAGACATAGTCATTGCCTCATTGGAAAAATCATAAGTTCTGACTTGTGATTGCACGTTGTCTCAATTTGTGACAATTCAATGACATAAAAAAGGGCCAACTTGTCTTTGAAAATGGAAAGCATGCTTTGTCAATTTTCTCTTTACATTAAATATTTTTTTATAATAAAAAAATTTATTTTAAAAGAAACTATGCATGTAAAACACTAATGGTGGGTGTCTCAAAGGTAACTTAAGTGACAAAGCTGAGATATTTCAAGACTCTTCTTAGTCAGAAGTACTAAGTTTAACCCCACCTACATGCGATTAAGTAGTGATGTAATACATTTCTCATTCTTTTGTAATTGTTCTACTTATGTAGTGATGTAATAATCCTTATCTAACTTTCTTAATACATTTTAATTGTTATATATAATCCTTATCTAACTTTCTTAATGGTGGCTGTCGGTTCATGGTTATTTCGACGTATTCAAATACATTAGTTGCTAATCCATTCTATTGGTTATTTCACATGGAAAATTAATATGTCACGTTTACGTACTATGCAAGAAATTTAATCAAGAAAGTTGGCTTCTAGTATTATCCAGCTAAAAACGTGTTTTTAATTCAGTTATTTTTGTGTTTAGCGTGAGGAAATGTATTAGACGCCCTAGTCAAAACGTACTATTCATTGTTTTCCTAATTTTGTTTTAGTAATTTTATTTGTAATTAAGAAATTGAATGTATATTTTGTCCCCAATAAGGTACGTATATGTATTTTCATTCTTAACCGACGAGTCATCTTGACTAGGTCTTTGGACTTCATTTTTATAAAATATGAGATCCTTTCTTTATCATCATAGATCCAATCATGGAAAAGTGAAAATTTACAGAACTCAGTCGTATATATATATATATTACTTATTTATGTGATATATTAATCAAAATGAACTGATATAATATATCAACTATATATAGTGACTTTAAATACTTCAGAAAGTGTTGTAAATGGAGTTATCATAACTAACAAATTTTTTTAGCGAAGAAGGGTAAAATATAGAGCAGCATGTATAAGTTATTTAATAATGCGCTCCAAGAATTTTCTAATTTAACTTCTAATCTATTCAGGAATAAAATTATTACAAAAAGTGTAGTGGCTTTACAATAATCATTAACGTGACATCCATTCGTGACCATGTTCTCTTTTTTTAATATCCATCATTTATGTATGTAGTATTAACTTGACTATACTTCTTTCATTCTAAATCATATTCAAATAACATTTTATTAAGAATTTTGTAATATCTAATATGCTTAAATTAGTTATTTGACCCAAAAAAATTCGTTTTCTAAGATTGATGTTTCACGTATCGCAACTCCAATTTTACACAACGCCCACTTTTTACTAAAATAGTCGTATTTTGTTAAATTACAATTATTTTATTAAGCTCGCACTTCATTTATCATTTCATCCAAAAAATTTCATTTATAAAATTGATTATTTGTCCAAGTTATATATTCACTAAATTACAACTGCATTTTCAGTGAAATCACCTATCAAATTGTCATATCGAACGGTCGAGATGAACTCCCATTTAGTTCAGGGGCTGAGATTTGGTTCCTACATATATTTACATATTTAAAATTCATTAATTAAATATTATTTTACTAGTAATTGAGTATAAAAATATCATCTAAAATCATTTTTCTCTATCCATAACATTAACATTCCCAAAAAGGACAGAACCCTTTCCCAATTACAAATTGCCCAAAATGATGGGGCCCAAGAATAATTACCCTAAAAAGCAAGGGGCCCCTTGCAATTTCCCCAAGTCAAATTTCTCGGGCACCATTGCTTTACAGCCTCTACCACAGTAAACCTGTCTCAGTCAGAATGATTTAAATTTTTTGCAGATAGATTCAGTCAGGTAAAGAATCTCACCTGGCCCTCTTCTATATCTGCACCTTCTTCTAAACTAAATTCATTTCCTTATTCATTTCCATTATAAAACAAAACAAGTTTCTGCTCCTTTCATCTAATCAACTGTTCATATCCATAAAATCATCAATCTTTTCAACGAATCCAACTCGAACCCCCACCCCCCACCCCCCACCCCCCGCTTTTTTAGTTGTACAAGATTCTCCCACAAGAACAGTTGCTTCCCGCAGAAATCTTGCCAATTTCGATTTGGGTTTTTTGATAAAATTTTGGGTGTTTGTGTTTCTTGATTTCAAAGGCGGGATTTTGTTTTAGTTCTGATCTGGGATCTCTGTTATGGTTTTGTTTTGTTGAATTTGAGGTTATTGTTGTTGTTGGGCTGCAATAAAGTTGGAGTCTTTGGAGATTTCTTGTGGTTTTGGAGTTTGACTTCGATTAGATTTGTCGGTTGTGAGAATTTGAGGTTGTGATTGTTGCTAGATTTGTTTTTAATGGCTGTGGATGAATTGGTAGAGCTCAAATTTAGGCTTGCTGATGGTAGTGACATTGGACCAAGCAAGTATAATTCTAGTGCAACTGTGACCTCTCTCAAGGAAAAGATTATTACTCAATGGCCTAAAGGTTTTGAATCATATTCTGCATCATATGTTTACTTATGATTTTGGTGTTAATTTCTTGTGATTTGATTTCCTTATAGTTTCTGTTGTTCGTTTATTTCTTGATTCGTGGATAAGATGCTTTTGTTGTCTACTATAGTTTTTGGCATTACTAGTGAAGAAAGAGGGGCAGCGAATTTGTGTGGAAACAACTCTTCTTGTTTCTTTTGATGTTGGAAGTGAAGTTTTTATGAGGTTTACGCGTTGTTGTTTCTTAGTTGTGAGCGTATGCCAACATCTCAAACGGGATCGTTTGAGTTCTTTCGTGAAATTTAAGTATTTGAAAAGTAGTGTCATTTAGTAATCTAAGTATATGATTAGATGATCATACATTAGCTATAATATGATGGGTAGAGTTATGCCCTAATGTTGAGGATTGTTTGCTGGATAAATTTTGTAACTTAAATGACATTATATTATTGTAATGTGACTTGTTGCTCAGCCTTTATAGAATGAAGACTAAGTAGATATAACTTTTAGGTTGACTGCTCGAGATTTACCTGCAAATTCCAATTCCCACATTTGAATATTTAGAATCTTAGAGCAGATGGCGACTATTATCTATTACCGAAAGAGAACGTTCAACACCACATTTTAAATATTTGTGGACTGATCTTAGTATGCATGATTCATCGTAAGTTGCCTTGGCCAATCTGCTTGAAGTAAATTTTGTACGACTCATACTTACAACCCCAAGCATAAAGATCATCAGAAGTTATCTTAATTTTCCAATGAAGAGCTTCCCAGCCTGCTCTTTAGATGCAAAGAAAAGTTATTCTTGGATTATAATGATCATCAAATAGGAACTGCTGTCTTGGACTAATTTACTATAGGACCTTACGAGTTGCTATTTTTGCCTTTCATTATGATTTCTTGATTTTGTTTGAGTTTATATCAGTTCCATATCCATCGGTTGCTTGAATTTTCTATTTTATGAAATGTCGTGTGATTAATTGCTTGATGATGACCTCGTATCCTCATGAAGACCTCTATTCTGCAGACAAAGAAAATGGGCCTAAATCCATCAATGATATAAAGCTCATTAATGCGGGAAGGATTCTTGAAAATAACAGAACACTTGCTGAATCGCGACTTCCACTCAGTGAAGTTCCTGGAGGTGTCATCACAATGCACGTGGTCGTGCGGGCCCCCCTTCCCGACAAAAATAGTGGTAAATATCGTTCCTACCTCTATACAGTCCTCATTTTTTAACCAGGCTGGTATTTTCAGTGATTTTAATTATCAATGTGAACATAACATTGCTTCTTTTCTCGTTTCATTGAGATCCTTTCCTACAAATTTTGGTGTTTATTTGTCTGATTTATATTCTTGAAGGTTCATTATATTTTCATAATTGCAAGAAACTAGGGAATCACAAAGAACTCTCTCTGGTCTCAAAACTGTTGGAATTATTACGTGTTGTTTTCACCATTGATGATTCGTTTCACTGTATTCTTCACGGGCACACACACATGAACTCGTTGCCTATTCTAAACATGCTATTGCAACAGATAAATTGCAGGAAAATTCGCAGAAGAAAGGAGGGTGTCTTTGCACCATATTGTAACGGACGGAGCTACTCCAAGCGCCTCGTCTCATATGTTTGTATTACAGGTTCTTGATTGCATTTACAACATTACACATGTTAATAGAGTAAAAAAATATGAGTTATTGGTCTCGGTTCTTTATTCTTGTGCTCGATAAATGGAAGAAAGATCGTTGAGAGACGATGCAGGAGAGCGTAGTCTGAGTCTCAGAGAAGTTGCTCTGATGAGAAAGGAGAAAAGAATGCATGATTGATTGAACACACTGCAAAGCAAGTCTTGTTTGTGGTTGAATTGCACTGTGAATCTTGAAGTTGTATTGTGTATGTATAATGAAATTTGTTTACTTTGTCTATATTGTTACAGCTTGAAATTGGAGTTGGGCTGAGTTGCTCAAATTGAATCTTATTTTTATAGAGTAGTGTTGTTTTTATTGATTTTGAGTTGGAATTTAGAAATATGATAAAGTTTCTTAATGTTTGTCAAACTAAAATTGGACATACTTTTAAGGGGTAATTGCATATAATAACACTATTTTTACTCATGTTGTAGTGCACAACATAAATTTTATATAAAAAAAAATAAAAATAAAAATAAACAATGTGTGCTAAACAACATCGGTCTATTTTTCATAAAATTGGAGTTGTTGTGATTGCTAAAAAAAGTACATATGGATTAGTCGTACATGTGGAGTATTTGCAAAAGTATCGATTTTAGTTTCGTTATAAAAGTCAAATTTTTATGCCAAAATTTAGAAAGGTTGTGTTATAAACCAAAAAAATGAGTAAAAGTGATAGTACTGTTTGCAATTAATCATCTTTTAATAATTAATATAATTTGAATTTACTTTTAACTTAAATTTTTTAAATATCTTGAAATTTCGGCATCAAACTTCTGATTTCGCATGCATGGCTCGAACATGCTAATTCAAAATTTTGATGCCGAAATTTTTACCTAGTAATACTTTTTGAATAAAAATTAAATAATGAGTGCTTCTATATATATCTCAAAGGTCGTGACATTTTGCAAAATATACCAAAATTTAGGCCATAAGTTGATAATAACCCTAAAAAGTTATGAGTGCAAAACGCCAAGAATACGATTGGAAAGGTGAAATATGAATTAGTCATTATTTCTATACATAGTTAATTACAACACAAAAAAGGGCAAAAAAACGATTTGATAGTACCACCACATAAATTATGACATAACTACAAAACATCTATGCAGAGTCTCATTTGCCACTTGAAAACACGGAAGCCACTGCAATAGCTATTTACACTGCGCCCTCGCGCGTTGAGGATCAGCAGCCGACGGCGTCGGGGCATCGACTTCTTCAGCTTCATATGCACTGACAGGCGCAAGCTGTTGCACGACGGAAGAAAAAAGAGTGAAAATCAAAGCAAAACTTCACGCCTGCGAAGGAGGATGATGGTCCATGGCGTTATCGGATGATGACCGGTCCAACGGCACTAGCCTCTTGGATGCCCGGATGTTCTTCAGCGTCATCCTCAGCTTCTGTCGCTCGCCTTCGACTTCCGCGAACTGGAGGCTCAGTTGGGAGTAGCGGTCGTGCATCTCTTGTAGCTCGGCCTCGATGGCAGCGTGTCGTCCCTTGACCTCCAGCATCTCCTTGATGAGTTGGTTAATGTCTCGGAAGCTCTTGAAAACCGCCTCCTCGTCGCTGTATTGTTTCAAGGAGGAGCTGAGGCGGAGAAGGAGGAGATAAGTTAGGTTCCGTGAAAACAGGCCAGAACTGACTAAAACACCTTTACTAACAAAAGGGGCAAAAACAAATGGAATGCTCAGTACCTTCAGGCTCCATAACACAATAAAATTGAAAACGAAGTCAATTTATTAGATACTAATTTGTCATTATCGATAACATGGGACATTTATGAAAACAGACACATGCTTTGGGCCAAAAAGTGATATTTACCCTTAAAAACGACAACCATCGCCTGAACACAAGGATTCGACACGCACCTGCAAGTGTGCACATAGCCACACATGCGTTTCTAGCAGAACTTTGCTTAAGAAACCCGAAACGGAGATTTTGCTCGTAAGAGAGATATGAATACATTGCAAGTTCAAGACAAGTTTCATAGGGAGTATGAAAACCTACCTCTGGAATTGGATGTTCGGTTTATTCTTCATCTTTAATGCTTCAGCAATTTCAATTTCCAATGCCAGAACCCGGTCCAATGCATTCCTGCCACTTGAAATCTCGTCGAACAGTGGAAACATGCTTCTGAGCTCTTCATTTGCCTTCCAAAGGACAAAAAAGGAAACAAATGTAAGATGCTTATTTGCAGAAAAGTATACAATTGTATGGAAACACTCAAAATGATTTGATCTCACCTTATGCAGTTGCATGATCTCTCTTTGCGTATTTTGATCATCTCCAGTGTTGAAGATCGCATTATCGTTTTTCATCTTTTCCAGCTGCAGCGAGAAAAGGTGAAAGATGTCAATTTGAGAAGAAACTCAGACCTAAATGTATAAAACCTCAGCTTGTTTTCAATAAAATAAGTACCTCTTCGTGCAAATGCTCGATGCTAGATCTCAATCTTTGCGCTCCCAAATGCTCGTCATTAGCATCTGAAGTCTTCCCATTGATCAGCACGTATGGAGCAGCATCCTGAAAAATCACAACACCACTATTGAATTACACGAAATGCAGATTTTATGAAAATTTGAAACTGTCGCCAAAAATTATACCCGAAATGTTTGTAACTGAATAGGTCCGGTTGAATCTGCACTTTCGCTGTCAGCGGTCGTCGACACAGGCTCAGTTGGACCTGCAGTTTCCCAATCAAGAACCGATACGAGGTCTTCTTTCCGAATACCATATGCCGAATCATCCTGCTTCAAGGAAACAGGGGAAGCATCTCCTGTTGACCCGTTTCGGGCAAGGTCTACTTCCGGCTCAAAACCATATTCGCCCTTTACTAAATTCGTCAAAGATTTCATATCCTTCAACTGTCCCTTCATTAAGGTGAGTTCATCGGCCAGATGAGATTTTTGAGCCTCGAATTCTAGCGACGAAGCAGCGAGCTTTTCCTTTTCCTCCTTGCAGCATTCTAGGCTTAGTAGTGCACATTCCAGTTCAGCCTTTGTTCTGTCGTAAGCGTTGCTTTTTTCACGCTTTTCTGAAATCACCAACAGCAGTTCCGCTTCCAATGCTGAGAGTCTAGTTGAGAACTCTTCGTTCTTCTTCAAGCTCACAGCCTCAGACTTCTTCCTGTTTTCGATTTCATCGATTGCATCTTGTAGCCTCATAAGCATCTCTTCCCCGTGCTTCTTCGACATTGAGAGCTGCTGCTTCAATTCTTGGTTTTTCGTTTCATACTGTTCTTTGATGAATGCGACTCTCAACGAGTCTTGCATCGTAGCTGTCGGGACTTCATTTTCTCTTTTTTCACGAGCTGCAACGCATTCCGCTTCGGCCCTGTCTTTGAGCTCCTTTAAATGAGTGGATAAGTTCTTGAATTCCTCTGTCTTCAAAACCTGTTCGGCTAGCTTATGCGAAAGCTCATTGAACTGGGATCGAAGCTTCGCCACTTCCTCCTTGAAGCCCTCGAGCGAAGCTATATATGCAGTATGTTCCTCAACTTTGCCTTTGAGCACAATAACCATAACTTCTGATTCATCTTTCAAAAGAATCAACTCACTCATTTCCTCCTTCAGGCTTGCAATCGTATTCTGAAATCGTGTCAATTTGCACATGGTCTCCTCGAGCTGATCCCTCATCTCGTCGTTTGATTCGGAAAGAAGCTTATTTTGAGCCTCGGAGACTTCTAAATCAGATCTTAAGCTTTCAATACTTGCCAACAAGCTATCTTTTTCTTGTCTCCAGTTAGCTTCACCTGCACGACTATGATTCAACATCGACTCCGTATCATGATACCTTTCCTGAAGATCCCTCAGACGCACCTCCAAGGGTGCAAGTCTCTGCAGTTCCTCCAATACAGTTTCGTATTTGTTTAAAATATAAACAAGTTTAACATCTGCAGCAAGCGCGTCATCATGCATATTTGACAACTGGCTTTCAAGACTAGCTTGACATGAACTATTTTTCTTAAGTTCTTCCACTAGATGAGCAAGTTCCGATTTCTCCAATTCAAGATGCGATACTAGCTCCCTAATGCGCATGAGTTCAGCTCTCTGCTGCTCAAACTCTAGCAGTTTTTCCTCATCCTTGCTCGAACTAAGACTAAGGTCTCGAACTTTTCGTTCCAATTCAGCTTTCTGCCCATCGAATTCCAGCCATTTTTCCTGATCCTTGCTCAAACAAAGAGTAAGATCTTGAACTTTTAGTTCCAGATCAGCTTTCTGCTGCTCAAACTCTACCCTTTCTTCCCGAACCTTGCTCAGACAAAAAGTAAGATCTTGAACTTCTCGTTCCATCTCATCTTTCTGCTGCTCGAACTCTAGCAGTTTTTCCTGATCCTTGCTTGAACAAAGAATGAGATCTTGAACTTTTTGTTGCAGTTCAGCTTTCTGCTGCTCGAACTCTGCCCCTTCTTCCTGAACCTTGCTCAAACAAAGAGTAAGATCTTGAACTTCTCGTTCCAGTTCAGCTTTCTGCTTCTCAAACTCTACCCGTTCTTCCCTAACCTTGCTTAAACAGAGACTAAGATCTTGAACTTCTCCTTCCAATTCAGCCTTCTGCTGCTCGAACTCTAGCAATTTTTCCTGATCCTTGCCAGAACAAAGAGTGAGATCTTGAAATTTCTTTTCCAGTTCAGCTTTCTGCTCGTCAACCTCTAGCTGTTTTTCTTGATCCCTGCTCAAACAAAGAGTAAGATCATGAACTTTTCGTTCCAGTTCAGCTTTCTGCTGCTCATACTCTAGCAGTTTTTCCCGATCCTTGCTCGAACAAAGAGTGAGATCTTGAACTTGTTGTTCCAGTTTGGCTTTATGCTCGTCAACCTCTAGCTGTTTTTCCTTATCCTTGCTCAAACAAAGAGTAAGATCTTGAACTTCTCGTTCCAGCTCAGCTTTCTGGAGCGCAAACTCTAGCAGTTTTTCCTTACTATTGCTTGATCTAAGACTAAGATCTTCAACATTTCGTTCCAATTCAGCTCTCTGCTGCTCAAACTCTAGCAGTTTTTCCTTATCCTTGCTCGAACTAAGACTAAGATCTTCAACTTTTCGTTCGAGTTCAGCTTTCTGCTGCCTGAACTCTAGCAGTTTCTCCTGATCCCTGCTCAAACAAAGAGTAAGTTCTTGAACTTTTCGTTCCAGTTCATCTGTTGAGGCTTCTCCATCGTGCAACTTATCATGTAAGCTTCTCAAATCTTCTTTCAGAGAATTAACCTCACACAAAAGCTTCATAGATTCCTCAGTTTTCTTCGTTAACTGCACAGCAAGTTCTTGCTTATCATGCATCAGCTCGGCGATCTCTAGCTTACTCCTCCCTATTTCTCCCGCCAGAGAGTCCAAGTTCGAAATCTCTCGAGCGAGGTGGTCGTTTCTTGACGTCAGTTTTTGCATCTGATCCTCGAAAACAGCAAGATCTGCTAAAAGCACTTCATTCTGCACAGCATATCTCTCCTCGATTTCACAACTTAAGTCGAGCTTGTTAGCCATTGATTCGATTCCAGCTTGAAGTCTGTCCACGAGGGCATTGGAGACATCTAGTTTCATCACCATATCTTGTATGCCGCTTTTGAACTTCTGCTTCATCGACAGAATCTCCGATCTCACAGAGCTCAAGGACACGTCGGAAGAGGCTTTCTCACTTTTTAGGTACTCATTCTCTTCCGTCAGTTGGATATATTTCATTGACGCGCTATGCTGGATTTCTTCGAGCTGTAGCACAGCATCTTTTATATCCCCACTCTCCAAATCAAGACTACAAGAACCAGCCAACATACCGAACTGCTTATTGTATAATAACGATAGACTGGCCAACTTATCTTGCACGAATTCAATACTCTCCTCGAGATTCCTTTTTGAAGAAACCAATTCATCTAACTCGGCTTTAAGTTTCTCGTGTTCAAATGCTCCTTGTTTTAACTGAAGTGACAGTTCATCGTTCTCGGCCAAACAAGCTGCATATTTGCTTCGGCAGTTTCTGAGTTCCGACAATGTGCTTTCCCAGTCGATCAGCTTCTCAGCGAGAATATAATTTTCCTCCGAAACGCTTGCCAATTTATCTTCTAAAAGCTGATTTTGCAAAGCCATTTCACTACACTGGGAAATGCTACTCGATTTGAACTCATTGACTTCGTGTATCTCATCAGTAGCCTTCTGCAGCCGTAACATCAGATGATTTTGAGAAGCGGTCGAGCTTTTCAACTCCTCCACCAGTTCCCTCGTTTTCTCACACAGGGATTGTTCCAGTGCTTTTGAGTATATATCCAAGTTCAAGTTTATTGAATGCATTTCGACGAGTTCTTCTTCAACCTTCCGATAAAGATCTTCCTGCATTGAGACAGATATCTTCAAGTCTTCGAGAATATCCCCACCGGTGGATCTTTTCTTCGAAACCGAATTTTGATTCTGAGCGAATTTTGTAGCATCATCATCTTCAACTTGTGAATCTGGTTGGGAAGGTAAAGCCTGCTTTATAAGGCTTTCGTTAGCCTCGAACATCGATGTAACCTGTGAAGAGAGCAGCTCGAGATCCTTTTGTAATTTATCCACTGCGATCGAGTAATTAAGGCGGGCTCTTCTAAGTGCAGCTTCTGAAGTGGTCGCCCTTCTCTCGAGCTCAATGTTAACGGCTTCCAAACTACACCTCTCGTCCACAAATCGCAGCATCTGCTGATTAGTCTCTTCGCGAAGAGATTCCGCTTCGGTTTTGCTGACGGATAGCGCGTACAAGCACGTTGTGTGCTCGTTTCTCAGGAGCTGCAGCTCTTCCAGCAGGCGTTTCTGGTTAACCTCAAGCTCGTGAATAAGGGCTTCATAGTAGAGTTCCATTTGATCCATTTTCCGGGTGAGGCCTTCCTTCTCGACTTTCGCCTCATCTAGCTCCCTTACGAGATCGAAAATTTGAGCTTTCATTGCATCAATAGGGCCAAGAGGGTTAACCACATCAGACACGGGAGGGCTCGAACTGAAATGCTGAAGAACACTTTCGGGCGGACACAAATCCAAACCAAACCCGTTTCCGGACTCAAACTGGCTCGTTCCTCTGATCTTCGTCGTCAATTCATCATTTCCGAGTTTGAAATCAAGTAGAAAATCAAGCACCGTCTCCAGCTCTTGATGAATGAATGTAGTGTCTCCATCGTGGGGGACGGCATATGTTCTCTTCTGAAGTTCTCTTATCTTGCCTTCGACTACAGAAATCCCTTCCGAAAACTGAAGTTGCATGTCCCGAACAACATGGTCGACCTGGTCATCCCGAGCTTCCACAAGAGGAATTTGAGGGCTCAATTTCAAATCTTTTAGTCGTGCGATATCATCCTTAAACTTCAGGCACTCCAGTTTCATGGATGAGACCTCGTTCGCCAGCTCTTCAGTTGAAGATATCTCAGCGGTGAGCTCGTGCGAGAGCTTTTGCGTTTCAGCACCCAACTCATCGGCCATGCCTTGCAACGAGTTGACTTCCAGCTTGAGGTTGAACAGAGACGATTCAGCCGATTCTAAGCTTCCTCTAAGTCGGCTGTTCTCCAGGCAAGCTGTTGCCAGCTCATTATCCACGGAATTATTCGATCCCCACCCATGGGTGGAACCTGTACTCCCTTGGCCAATGTTTTGATGATCAGACAGATCTTCTTTCGTTGTATGTGGAGAAAGGTCATGCAGACCACCAGATATCGTACATTTGACTCCATTGAGCTCGTTTGTGAAAGACGTCCCGTGCTTCTCCGCATACAAACTTCCAGAAGTGTTTGAAGAGCCATCAATCGCCTCCTCTTCGAGTGAAGAGAGCTCGCTAGCATCTGCTTTAAATTTCGTCCTTGCGCTGACCTGCAGAAGATGAAAAACAGAAAAAATTAAACTGCCAATGATCGGAAGAAACTCAGAGTGATCATGAATAACAAAACCTTATCCGACTGATCATTGATGACTCCATCCGAAGATGGTATTCTTCCAGAGACACTATCACCATGGTGATCGACCCCCGATTCTAATCCTTTTTCTCTGAGTTCTCTCTGCTGCTCGAACTCCCTGGACGTGAAAATATTATGATTCAGATGATTGCACGAGAAATGAAGGTTAGAATTCAACATAATGGCTCAGTACCTAAATCCGGTCTTTGATGTCAGAAGCTGAACGGTAATCTGGAAGATAAGGAGGCAGTTAATCAAGATACTTATAAAAATAAAATTAAGGCATGCTTTCAATGGCTACGACGTGCATTATTTTCATACATGCAACACAGTTCCGAAGTTGCAGCCATGAAGAGGAAGTGCTGCAACAATAGGCTTGGATGCATCTACATAATCAGCAAGGTTGATAGTAGCCTCACCAAGTACGCTAGCCCGTGAGGATCCCTGTAAATGTGACATTGCATTATAACAGCTCGTACTATGCATCTTGAAACGGTCTGACTAGAAACTCCTTTTATGGTTTCTATTTATGAGAGATAGAAACTGTACCATGGCAACAACGAGCTTGTAGAGCTTTTCATCATATTGTTTGTTTTTAGAATCTTGAACAAGCCTCGTAGTTTCATAAATAGGATCGCCCCATTTACAACTTCCGTTTCTTACATTTGCTTTGGTCGTCTTAGCTGTTGGCTTTCCTGTATCAGCAGGGATGAACGTTATAAACAACTTTTCCCATCCGGTCTGTGGAATCTGCAACATCACAGACAAAGCATCTGTTATAGCAAAATGATTCTAGGCTGAAACAAACCTAGGCGTACTCAACAAGTTAAAAGCATTCCCACCAATAACAAGAGAAGTGAACCGGGTTTGCTATGGGACACTGAGTGCAGCTCAAAGTCCAGACCACAATTTAGACAAGAAGGTGGCGCTAGGAACAAAGAAATGAATCAAAGCTACTAGTGGACTTGATGAACATAACGGAATCACTTAACCCATATCTAGTTTTTGTTGCAAATAAGAAATAATAAAGATAAAGAAAAATAAAAGTTTCAGCCATTCTCCACATTTCTTGCTTGATAGGTGCATAAACAATATTGGAAATGTACATAATAAACCATAAATCGAATTCAAAAGTATATGCAAGCAAATACGTGTTTGGGACTGCTAGGATTTTACAGCCGATTACCAAACTGAAACCTCTAAACCAAACTAGCAGTAGCCTCGACTATCGTCTCATGTCTTCCTACTCAGAAGCACTGAATTTGCAATATGCCAGAGTAGAAACGGGAATTGGAGTAGAACGGCATCATCTCAATTATAGTGTTATAAAAGACTTATGTAGGATGCTCAGCTAAACGTGTACGCTTTCAAGGTAGAAAACCTAGAGTAAAACCATTGGAAATGCATAATCTACGAGGCGTACCAAAGCATTATATGCAAACTCTGCTAGAACTAAAGCAAAATGAGAAGATCACATTCATTGCCTATTTCATTGGTTCTGCTCAAAACTACAAGGCAAAGACACTTACATCCTACACAACAAAATGGAGAGCTCTATTTCAATCCGTAGTCCACTGTAGCAACTAGCAAAAGGGAAATAACTTGAGTCGTGACTCATCATAGACACATTTCCATCATAAAGGATTGATCACTAATCAGTACTACACATATGCCTTTGTAGAGCCAATGCACAAACAAAAATATGTCTAAGAAAACTATTAATCAGAAAACAATTGATGGGCTCTTGGAAAAACCTAATATTCATATATTCAAAGAATGAGTAGATCAAAAATAAAAATAGATTAGAAGAGCCTCATACATGTGTGGCATGAAATTGGAGGCGAAAGACAACTTTCACTTTCGTCTTCTCAAGCTTCCACTTTGATATTCTTGACATTATTCCACGCGCGGACTAAACATCACCTGCTGACACTGACACAAGCATGTTACTTCAACACGACACCGAAACTGCAAATAGACACTCCGTAGAATGCATACAGTGGAAACTCGGAAAACTAACTGCTAAAGTTCTAACCAGATCAATAGGTTAAACAAAGAAATTAAACACCATTCACTATAGAGAATGTGAAAAGCCAAGAACAAAACAAACAACAACAACGTCATTGTTTCTAACTCAAGAACCACTCCAGAAAT
>JAYDZE010522995.1:0-15354 GCA_034509125.1 Monilaria moniliformis
CAATTGTAACGGTAAAGGAAATAATAAAAGTGTAATGATAAGGAAGCCCATGCAACCTTCAGTTTTGTAACTCCTCACAGCTGCCTTTAATGCATTGGCCCCATTCAGCTCTTCTCTGTAACTTCCTGCTTTCAATGCTGCTGCCCATTCATTTCCTCTCCTCCCCCATGGCTATTTGTGGACGTGTCGAGCACGACACCTCGCCTCCCCCTCCTGTAGACCATCCACGGTTTTGCATCAGTTGACGACGAAGCTAGTAATGACTGTTTATTGCTTTTATTCAAAGAGCCAGTAAAGCTTGCCACTGCAATAGTATAATATTTCTAAGTACTTCTTTCTTTTTGACAAGATGAAATGATTCCAAATGTAAAATGTCTTACTTTGGAGAATGAACAACATTTGAGCCTGTCCATGTTCCAACATGTTATGTTGCAATTGCAGTGATTTGATTTGCTCCAACTATCCATTTATAGGAATAGGAATTTGTTATTATTACATTTGATCTTTCATTGGCGGCCTCATTTATTTTTTCAAAAGGTGAGCATTAAGGACTATATTTTCACTCTAGAGATTGTGACTAAAGAAAAGTGGGAGCATCTAAATCGAATTCCATTGTCTCACTGCCCTTGGGAAATATTTCAAGTTTACCCCATGTCACCAGGCTTCTGAGCTCTCAATATTTACCTACAAACCTAATCTGCATTATCATTCTTAGGATAACATAGAAACTACAGGGGGGCGTGCAATTTGTGTTTGATGAGTTTTTATTGAAATCTAGGTTACTTTTCCGCACAGTTGTATTTATATTCTTGCTGAAATGTGCAGAAAATTGTATTATGTTGATATTGAAGGTCATGATGCTATGAGAGAATGTGCAGAAAGAAAATGTATCTACTTTCTGATCCATAGGATCTAGGATATCCCTAAACTGTGCAAGAAAACGAAAAATCGCAGTTTGTGCGTGATGGCAAAGAGATACGGTCTTAGGCTTGTGAGCATGCTAGGAATCTTGTTCTTATAGTTTTTTGGTGTTGGCTAACGAATGTTGTGGTTGCTTATGGCAGGGATGAAATTAGCGGCCTTGTTGATGAGCTAGTTGTGAATACGAAAAAGCTAATACGAGCAACTTCCAGGGAGGTGAACAAGTGGAGAGGACAGGGATATGATTAAGTTGAGACAGTAGTCGAGTTGATGAACTTGCTTCGAATGTGTATATTATATATATAGGACTGTGTAATGCATTAGCTGTTTGACGCCTTCACCCAGCCTTGTGCAATCTCATTGTATTCCAAGTCTGTCAAGGCAAAATGGAATATGTATTACAATTGAAGAACCTCTAAACCTCTTTACAACCCAATGGTATATTAGATTCATGATTTCGGTCGTTTTTAGCTCACGGCAAGTGCACTAAGTGAAACATACATACAAAATGTAAGGAGGATGACCAAAGTGATTATTTTTATTCAAATGCAGTTGAGTTACTATTGTTATGTCACTTATATAGATGGTTAAAAGAAAAGAAGAAAGTAAGTTTCATGGGTAGTAAAATAAGTAGTGTTGGTATGTGGTGGAAAGGAAGGGAAAGGAGTGTGTGGATAGCACATGTTATCCAAGAATCCACGTGGGCAGAATCAATCTGCAACCTCATCGGTTTCGCCCTATCAAAGAGCTCAATCAGATTGCTCACCACAAGAAACGATAGCTTAGTTGGCACGTCTACATCCACAAATGCAACCTTTATAGTTAGTGTTACCAATCCTTGGTTCTTGCACTATAATTGTAAATTGCTGTTGCCGTAGAGCAAAAACAGAAAAAATAAGAAGAAGATGGCTTCTCTTGCATCCTCCCTTGGCGTCTCGGAGATGCTAGGAAACAAACTGAGCCTCTCCGGGGCATCTCGGGCAGCCCCATCAGCATCGAGCCCCGCAACCTTCAAGACAGTGGCCCTTTTCTCGAAGAAGAAGGCAGCAGCTCCCAAGGCCAAGCCTGTTGCTGTGGCCCCAGCAGACGAGGAGCTCGCCAAGTGGTATGGTAAGTCAATTAACTCCACTCATTATATATACACATAATTAAATGGAACTAATTAGTTAATATGAATTTGATCATCAGGACCTGACAGGAGAATTTTCTTGCCTGATGGGCTGTTGGACAGATCTGAAATCCCAGAGTACCTAACAGGAGAAGTTCCTGGAGAGTAAGTAAACTTCCTCCTCCTCCTCCTCAATTAATATATATTCATCATGCCTGCTTAATTAATTTGTCCGACTGCAGCTACGGATACGATCCCTTTGGCCTCAGCAAGAAACCAGAAGACTTTGCCAAGTATATATATAGTCCTTGATTAATCACTTAATTAATTTATTCAATCATCATATATATATATATATATATATTTATATACTGACCATGCATGTTGGGGGTGGTTAATTGGTTCAGATATCAAGCTTATGAGCTGATCCACGCTCGATGGGCCATGCTTGGCGCTGCCGGTTTCATCATTCCCGAGGCATTCAACAAATTTGGTGCCAACTGCGGCCCCGAGGCTGTTTGGTTCAAGGTATATATATATATAGATATATAGATATATGCTTCTCTGATGATCACTTGTTGGTATATATTCTATAATATGGTATGATGGTATGCAGACAGGCGCTCTGCTTCTTGACGGCAACACATTGAACTATTTCGGCAAAAACATCCCCATTAACCTTGTTGTTGCCGTGGTTGCTGAGGTTGTACTGCTCGGTGGTGCAGAGTACTACAGAATTATAAATGGTTTGGTAAGTCCCATGCATCATTCATTTTATTAATTAGGTTGATATCTGGTGTTAACTGTTACATGGAAATAGGAGCTGGAGGACAAGCTTCACCCGGGTGGTCCTTTTGATCCATTGGGTCTGGCTAAGGATCCGGACCAGGCTGCATTGTTGAAGGTGAAGGAGATCAAGAATGGACGGCTAGCCATGTTCGCGATGCTTGGCTTCTTCATCCAAGCGTATGTGACCGGACAAGGTCCCGTTGAGAACCTTGCAGCACACTTGAGCGATCCTTTTGGCAACAACTTGCTCACTGTCATTGCTGGATCAGCTGAAAGAGTTCCAACTCTCTAATTTCTCAGTTTTCCCATCTCCCAACCTTGTACGTACGTACAATTCATTAATCATCACATCTTTCATCCATATCACTCTCTCCATTTGGATTTGATTAGTACGTATGTCTCTATTACTAGCTAGATATCTCTCACTGTTTCATTAGGATAAAACACCACTTAACAAATTAATTAATTAAAGGATCCAGATTAATTCAATCTTGCTAAATAAATTGTCATTTACATATATATGGCAGTGCGATATAGCTAGCTAAAGGTAAAAGAGCAGTCACTTTGATAAGTCTTGAAGCATTTACGTAGCTAGGGGTGTTGGGGAAACTAATTGATATAATTTCAACAAGTGTTTACAAGGCTCAAACAACATAATATTATAATTCAAACAATTCCCATAGGGTAAAGGTGAAGATATGAAAATTTGAATCAGTGATGAGTATAACAATCTTAAAAGAATTTTTTGAGTTACAAGATGACGTATGAATTATATTCAATTAGCAAGTGAAATGAGTGAAAATAAAATAGAAAGGCCGCTTAGCTATTTCCCATAGGCCCAAAAGTCCATCTCACTTCTAAGAGACAAGTGATTGATTTGGGTAGGATTTGTGTGGGAAGAAGTAACCACAAGCGGATCCCATTGATTCATGGGTTGAGAGGAGTGGTGATCGCATTCCAGAGCCGTCTCACAAGATTGGAAACTAGGTGGTTGAGGAGTAGCAGTACTCTCGCAGTCGTCTCTGGACATCAACTCTTTGACCTGCATGTTGTTGATGAGTGGTGGTGGGTGGTGGTGGTTGTGGTTGTGGTCATTATAGTTTGGATGATCGTAGTTGCTGGCACTAGTGAGCATCAATGGCTTGAGGTGGAAGTTGTGGGGTTCAACTTGTGGGTACTGATGATCAACTGGGATATGAGAGTAGTTCAAATCTGCAGCAGCATGCTGTGAATGCAGCAGGTATTGATTCATTGAAGCTGCTGCATTGTTGTTGTTATTTCTTTGTGTGAAGATGGATGAATTGGGATCAGCCATCACCACTCCTCCTCCTTCACTGCTACTGCCATTAATCCTGAACAAATTCTTCTTCTTGAATACGCGACAAACAACCCATCCATCCTCCTGAAATTAGATTAACGTGTCAATATTATATATATAGATATAGCAATTAAGTTAAGAAACATGTATATACATTTGGAGGAGGTTCGTTGTGAGAATCCTCGAGCCTGTACTCGTGCATGATCCAATCGGACTTCTGGCCGTGGGGGGCTCTACCACGGTAGAAGACGAGGGTCTTCCTCATTCCGATCTTGTTGAAGCTGTTGCGAATGCATTTGTCTCTGCCTGTTGCTTTCCAGAATCCCGCACTCGTCGCTCTGTTTGTCCGAGAACCAGTTGGGTATTTTCTGTCCTTGTGGCTGAAAAAGTACCATTCGTTCTGTGGAGTCGACCCGATCTTGCACTTGTCTGAAACCAACAGCAAATTTAATTACCCAAAAAAACGATGATTCAACATAATCCCCAATACATGTATATCATTAATTAATTAATTAATTAATTAATTAATTAAGACGATATACCAATTAACTGGACTGCATTCATTTTACATGTATGGAAAAAAATACATGATTATGAAAGTAATTAAGCGTAGGTGAGCTTTTTCTAAAGTAATGAATTAGGTTTAATGAGATTACAGGCGTGTACGTATATACCTTGTAGGTCCCAGGGTTCGATCTTGTTGAGATCGACCTCCCTTATAACCTCCATGTCGAACTTCTGAAATGAAACCTTCTTCTTCAAGTAGAAGTGGAGAAGCTCCTCATCCGTCGGGTGAAACCGAAATCCAGGCGGAACGCCGCCGCCGCCAGATGACCCCGCCGCCATGTATACTTATATATTTCTAGCTGCCGATTGATAGATATGATGTGCATATATACCTTCTCTCTCTCTCTCTCTCTCTCTCTCTCTCTCTCTCTCACTCTCCCAATTTAGTTTCTAGGTTATATAATTGCCGACACAGCTAGCAAAGACGCATGGCATAGTGTCTGATATATACATGTCAAGTGTCAACCATAGGTTATTAGGAGAGATACAGCTGATACAGTTGACGGCCGGAGCCGCCGCCGTTGGGACTGCTTAAAGCTAACGTCGAAGTTAAGTTAAAGCTAGGGTGTGGACATGGACGACCCCCACGCTCCATGCAAATTTCTCTCTTTTTTTTATTCCTCATTTCTGTATTTACTCCACTCTTTTCAACAAATTATCATATTCTAACGTTAATTCATTTATTTATTTCAACTTTTTCACTTATACCCTCAGTGTCAAGACCTCGTATTCAATCTTGTTTTTTAATTAACAAACAATTTTAATCATTACATAAATATGGACTCGAATTTAAAATCTTTGGCCTCGACACAATCACCAAGCCACACGTACACACGTTAGTTAATATGTTTGTGTTGAACAAACATCTTTTTTCTTGTAAATATTGATTGGTTCAATCAATCAAAATCATTTGAGCGCTACACGAAAGTAGAATGAAATTATAAAAACCAAAAGAAGGACAGAAAGGAAAATAAAAAATTAAAAGAAAAGGGAATTGAAGAGAATTTAATCTAATAAATTAATGAAAATAAAAGTCAAAAGGTGGAAGGTGGTATATGGTGGCATTTCATTCGGAAAGGAGGAATTGCAGTAAATTAAATGCAGGGAAACAATCCCAAGGAAATAACAAAGTGAAAGGAATATTGGATCACTCGTAAAGCAAGCAAGGTCAAGAGAAAGAAAATGAATAAGTCTAGGGATTGCCATAATCTAATACTAAATACATATTTCAAACTCCATTATTGAATAATTAATTAGAAAAAAGGGATTTGGGGTGTTAATGATTAATAGTTGGAGACGCATTCACATGCAGGTTTGCGAAATTCCTCCTCTTTGATTCACAAACACGTCTCCCACTCTCATCTCTATACTATAGTATCATTTACTCCTCATCTGCATGTTTATGTATTTCCTCTTTATTATTTTTCACGCTTCTCTTTCTTTAACTTTCATTTCCCATTCTATAGTAATCACTATTCAGAGTAACATTAATTCATCATCTGCACTGTCAATGCACTAGTAGCTACTAACATATTAATTTGTGCACAATATACATACATATATATATACACACTTGTCAAATATAGAATTTGGCACAAATCTGCAATTTTACTCAGTAAAATTTATTATTGTTACGTCTACATAAATTTATGTTCCAAAAAAGGAGCAAGTTAATTAATAGTGGTGGAGAAAAATTTAGTGTATTTAGTATTGGAAGTTGGGGGCTATTACCAAAACGGACATTTCTTGGAGAATTCGATTCGTGTTTCTTTTAGTCCCACATTATATATTTGTGCAACAAGGATATCTCAATTCAACAAATTAATATTGGTAGCATTTGAATACGTACGGTCAAGTAGGGTTAGTTTGCTTCATTTCCATGATATATATACTCTATCATAAGGATCTGTAATTCCGTCTATGTCCTTTATATTATTTAGGAAATATAAATCAATACTTCACATCTATACAAAGAATCATATACGGAATTTGACACAAATCATGGTCTCGGTTTTGAGTCAACCATAACATAGTGTTTGAAATTTAACGTTACAATTATCAAAAATAAATTATGACACGAAGTGAAATAAAAATATAGTTCATTAATATGTTAATTTTAAAGCATGAATTATTGTGCAAAGAAAATAATTTCTCTACAGAAAGTAAACTATAGTACGTACTCAACTTCGAGTGCCAAGTTCGGTTTCCATCCTAGTACTATTGCTTCCGTTCCACGTGAGTATTGCCCATTTTTTTGTTGGAAACTACATTTTATATTTTTCCTCTATCTTTTAAATTTATTTACAACGAAACTAAGAATGACCCACGTCTTTTATCCTTTAACAATAAAAGGTGATACCCTTCCTCCATTTACCTACATAATCCAACAACAAAAAACGGAACTTTTTTTTTTCTTCACTCAAAACTGCAACTACCTAACTTTATTAAAACTCGTGCCCATAAAAAGTGAGCATACTTTTATGGGACGGAGGAAGTATGTTATTATAAGAAAATTTATATTAAAAAACAGAATGTAATAATAAAATAGTATAGTTTCTGTCACCCTAGTACCATATGCTATTATCAATTTCATAATTCTAGAGTGTATATAGTGTATGAAAGCATGAGAAAACAATCAAGAGTCTTAATGTTGGGATAAGAAATCAAACATTCTTACATAAGTTAATCATAATTCATGATAGTAAGTCTACCAAAATACACACTGTGGTTAATTCTCCATCAAGTTAATTCTGATATAAAACTAACACTATAATGTCTTTGATTCAAAAAAATATAATGTACATTAAAAAAATGCTTAATAAACATATTAAAATATATTAAAAAACACTACATGGGAGTCAAATTAGTATAGTTAGTTAAATTAAAGGAGCAATATCAAACCATGAATATTGTTTGATATATGTGAGTTAAATTGATAAATATTACACTATGTAATTAGACGTTTGGAAGATAAAATTAAGTTGAAGATATCTGAAAATGAGGGGGTCAGATTAGCGTAATTAGTTAAATTAATTTGTGGAAAGAATATTTAGTTATAATGGAAAGATATTGAGAAGTTGGAAATAAAAGAATTTCCAGTTTTGGTAATCTAATCCTAAATCTGGGCAAAGGGTATTGAAGTAAAGTCCTATTTCATTTAATTCACATTAATGGCATCTTATGTCCAAACAAAGAGTAGGTACATTGCATCAAGACAAGCATTAAGTCTGTAAAACATATAATTAGGGAGCAAAAAAAGGTAATTGTCTGGTAATCACAATATTATCCTCAAATTAAACAAAAATCTAAGACATTTTAGGCACATCCTCAAATAGATGCATAGCTCCAATAACAGAAAGCATATTTTTAGGATTCAAATACGTACATAAATATTATAATGTTGAAAGAAAACAAATTTATAATGATGAAGAAAGAAAAGCGAAAATTAAGATGAACAAAAAAGAAAAGAAAAGAAAGAAAGTAGGCAGCAGGCAGGCAGATTGAAGGATTATATTAATTTATTGATGAATAATGAAATAGAAAAGGAAGTGAAAATGGTAAAATAATGGTGTGGTTAATTAAGTGGAGAGATGAAGGCTCCAAATAGCGGCATCACCTTCTCCACACGCACTATGCACTTTCTTCATCCTCTCTACTGATTTGCATATCCCACTGCATTGCCAATCAAATGATGCCACGCACACACTCCCCGCATGACTTTTGAACTCGCAATCTGCATGCACATTGCAATCCCCCATATTAATGATCTCTTTAGGCTCAATTAATTAAGTCAGTTAATCAAACAAGCCTGCCTACCCGGAGGCGTTCCGCAGCACATAGAGTGGTCATCCACATGCTGCACTTCCAATCCGATCAGCCACGCTCCCAAAGATACGTCCTCGTTTGCAAACCGGTGCAATATGCCTCTGCCAATTTACCCACTAATTAATTTCTCTCCCCTCAATATAAAAATTGATACACAGACTTACGAATTAATGGAAATGTAATGGGCAAGGTCCTTGGAGATGGCATAGATTTGGCCGGTTGCATGCCTGAAATATTTGTTCCCTTCTTCCCCGAACTTCCAGTACTCTGGCTCGTGATATTTCACTCCTCTGCATATATATATGTAAAATTAATTAGTATTTCTCAACATATAAAAAAAATAAATAAATAAAAAAAAGTTGAATACTAGTAGTGAGTGAGTGAGTGACTGACTTTTGAGAAAGGACTGGGCCGGACTTCATGCACCCAATATACGTCCTCGGTTTGGATCTATGCTTAGCGAGCGTCGTAACGAGCATCCCCAAATTGAGGTGAACATCGTCATCAACCTTGACGTAGAAGTCCGCATCCCACGTAGCAACAGCGGTCGAGAAAAACAAGCGCGTCTTGGTCGACAGTTGGTGGTATCCCTCCACATGATTGAGGCGGAGGAAGTCTCCATACTCTGCATCCTCCGCATCAATGCCGCGATCCAGAATCCCCCCTCGCGTGGCGCTGTGCCCGATCACGAACCGTATCACCACTCCCTTCTCCCTCTCCACCTTCTCCAGCTGCTCCCCTTTCAGCATCCACGTCTCTCGTACCGACTCTCTCCGCCTCTTGCTGCTGAACGCCGTGTTGATCCCTATCACTACGAATGCTCTGCTTCCATTTCCTGCCATTTTGTTCCTAGCCAGAGATGATACGCTTTTATCCAGTGACCGGATTGCTTCGCGTGTCTTCATCACTTCCCCCATTATATCTCTCCCACTATTCTCACCCAATTGCTGCTTGTTATGATCACATTCGTCCGGATGTTGGGGGCCGTAGTCGGAAGTCCTTGTTCGTGTAGTGAAAAGGGACCCTGCAAGAAAGCATGCTATACATAGGGCAACAATAACCTTCAATGGAACTGATTTTCCTCTCATCTTCTTGCTGATTGACAGCATATGCCAAGCCACCCTCTTCTCTGCCTCACCCCTTTTTTGGTGATTTCTGATTTCCTGTATCAACAACATCAATAATGCTTGTGATTTCCTGCTTAATTATGCAAATCTATCTATGAACAAAAAAGGCAAGCTAGCTATGTCTATAGGCATTAATGACCTGGGCTGTTAATAGCCACAGAATGGATGTAAAAGCATGTCATGTTTGAGGATGTGGGATGTTAAAGAATTTCATGCTTGTGCAAGAAACAACAATCACATTTTCCATTTCTTCTGCGTACACCAAGTTCCACTGAAAAGGAAAAAACTTGTGCTAATTTGCTACAACCAGAGAATGATTCAATGTTCATGATTTTGACTAGGAAATCAAAATTTAAATGTCCATATGCAATGTATGCACACCGTAGCTAGATTAGAGGAACAAATAAAAAACTAAGTACCTGCGATGATGATATGAGAAATCATTAGAATCTGCAACAATCAGTAACTATTAAGTAAAAAAAGATTGAATAGAAACTTGTTTACTTGATTCAGAACTAGTTAGATGGCGTGGCTGGTTTTTATTGGATGCTTATGACATGGTGCTTGGATGGCAGTTTGATCATGAGGTTCTCATGTTTCAACAAACTCCTTAGTTAAAACTACAGTGTGATTCCAAATTGACCCTTTTCTTGTACACACTTACCTCACATGTTAATGTTTTAAATAAAGCACGACGAGGCTGATTCAGATATTCATTTCTGTTGGTATTCTAGCTTAGAAGAAATAGCATAGGCGAGGGCCACAACCAGATACTTGATACACAAAATGATGTTTCCTCTTTCTCTGAGGTGTGATTTTGGAACAGCCACATTTTGCACAATTTTGAGGGCACATGCAAACTATATCTTCATCTACTTTGCACCTCAAGTTGATGAGTTGTAATCCATCTTTCATTTTATAAAGAGTATTATGCCCCGAGAAACCAAGCCATAAAAACATTAAGTGTCTGTACCTATCAATGTAAGGATGTTCATTCCATATCTTCTGTATTCCCCTTTGGTGAAGGGGACAGGAAACAAACGAAGCGCTCCATCATTTTTTAGAATACTAGCAGCATAATATTCAGAAAAAGGGAAAACAAAACATTATCTGAGTTGAGAAGGTGGCAGGAACATGTGTGTAAGACATGTTTGATTGTGGAGGTTGGGAGTGATGGTGAAAGAGTGAAATGCAGGGGGACACCATTACCCCAAAAAGCAACAACATATTTTCATTACAAATGCTATCAAGACTCTGCTTTTAGGTAAAGCACACTACCCCACCACCACTCGCATACTAGCTGAAACTTGTTTATCAAAATTGACACCTATTGCTCCGGACCTAACTCTCCTGTAATCTTGGGAACCCTAGCTTGATGTCCAACTCAACAGTATCACATAAGAGATACGAACAAGATACAATATGCATAAATCAGCTTTGGCCTAGTAGGGATTACAATACATGATACTCCCTTATCAATTATCAGCTAGCTAGGCTTCTTTTCCTAGTCCACTAGTCAATGGCACAAAAATAAAAGAAAGACAAGAAATGGATCAAAGTGTATTACTATTGTAGTTTGTTAAAGTGCTGTGCTTCTCTAACTCCTGCGCCAATGGGGTATTATTGAGTAGTGGTGATTGACTGGAAGAATACCATCTTGACCAGAAGAGAAAATTGAAGAAGTTGATAAGGCTGAGTGCAGCTATCAACCAATACAAGAGATCAAGCCTGTCCTTGTTCAGATCGTTGTTGCTGAGCCACCCACCTACGGAGCCCATTGAGGTAACTCTGTTTACTAAAGAAACCAAAAGGGAGCTGAGATAAAACCCAAACGAATAAGAGCAGAATGCCATGGCCGTGAAGAAGGACTGCATCCCTTGTATTGATTGTTTATAAAAAAAAAACTCAATGAACCCCACAGATGTGAACATCTCCGAGAGGTCGAATATGAGAAACTGCGGAGCTATCCAGAAAATGGAGAGTGATTGCTCGGAGACTCTTCTCTTTATGCTCAATGACAGCCGCTGCAACCATGGAGAAAGTGGCGATGAAAAGCCCTGTCCCGACTCTCTGCAGGGGAGATATTCCGGAATCCTTCCCTGTGATTCGCCTGGCTAGGGGAACGAATACAGTCTCGTATAAGGGGACGACGAAGATGAGCATCATGTATGGAATGGACTGGAGGGAGGCAGGAGGGATGTGGAAATTGGGAGTGAGATATGTGTTCATGGAGGTCCCCTGTTGAACTGAGAACGTCTGGAGCTGAGCTAAGATGGTGTTGAAGATGATTGTGCAGGCGAAAATTGGCACTACAGAGAGGAGAATCTTCACCTGTTCCACCTGAGGAAAGCTGCAGAGGCGCCACGGGCTCTCATCACTGCCGTTGATGCAAGCTGCTTTATCAAGAAACTTGAATTTTTCAGTGTGAATGGAGAGGGAGTTTTTGCAGAATCTGTGGATTTGATGGGCATATTTGTTCTCTCTTAAAAATAGCTGCAACAAACACCTGAGCAATGGGTGTGAATATGCTTCCTTTCTGAGGAGTATTTTTATAAGAAAATGAGACGGAAATCAAGCAGATGAGGCCAACAGCCATGGCGGCAGCAAAGACTCTGAACCCGATGTCCATCCCGGAATGCGTCTGGACCCAGACGAGCACAGTGAGGGCGACAAGCTCTCCACTACAGAAGGCAAAATAGGCGCAGTTGAACAATGTGGAGAGCTTCTTGGAGTGATGTTTGCCCAACTGATCAGCGCCGTGGGAGATGATGTTGGGCTTCAAGCATCCGCTGCCGAGGGCGAACGAGGTACAAGGCGCCGTAGAAGATGGAGGCCTCGTCCCTAGAGGCTTCCACGCCGGCAGGGGGTGGAGCTCGGGGACGTGGGCTTGGACGGAGGGGAGGATGAAGCGGGAGAGCTCGACGAAGCCGAAGATTAGCATGGTCCAGAAGCTGCCGAGGTAGGATTCGTAGAGGAACCTACCCAAGAGAGAGAGGAGGAAAATGGTGCCGACGAAGTTGGTGGCAGTGTTGGCGGCTTTGGAGAGAGGAAAATGCTGTTTAAAAATGGATTAGAAGGTTGAAGATTGGAGGGCATTGTTGAAGGTTAGAATTCATTGAGAGAGTTGTATTGATTCATCATTTTTTTCTGATACAAACTTAGTTCCTCTGCATGTCTCCTATATATGGAGGAACTTAGCTATACTAGGAAGGCATTTTGCATTGATTACAATACTCGTTATTACAGAAGTCCTAATTGTAAAAATAGGAAAGTTGACTTTAACTACATTTCATGCTTTGTCTTCTTTTAAGATTAATAGTAGGAAAAGTCTCAAGATTTTCAACACTACTTAAATTAAGTGATGAGGTTACCGACATTTAACTTGCCAAGAGCACTTGAGAGTGTTACCACCTTTTGTTTCTTGCTTTGCCAGGTTACAAGGTTTCCTCCCACAAAGGTAAAGTACCCAGATGTCGATCTTCTATCCATCGAATTACCTGCCCAATCTGTATCTGTATATCCGTGTATCTCTAGATGTCCATGCTTTTGGAACAAAATTTCATGCCCAAAGGTGTCCTTTAAGTACCTTACAATCAGGATGGCAGCTTCCAAATGATCTGTCTGACGACCCCAACTGCGTAGGCAATGTCTGGTGTGGGAGAGGTTGATCAACTTTCCCACCAAACATTGATATCTATCTCGATCAGCTAACTCAGCTCCATCTATCATCTGAAGTCCATGATTGATTGCCATAGGAGTATCAGTTGGTTTACATTCCAGCATCCATGTTTATGCGAGAAAGTCTAGAGTATACTCTTTTGGCATAGAAAGATTTATTTGACTGATCTGACTTCAATGCCAAGGAAGTATTTCAAGGCACCAAGACTTCATCTCAAACTCGGTGAATAGGTTTCTCTTCAATCTCTTGATCTCCTCTGCACCATTACCTGTAATAATCATATCATCTACACATATAATTAGATAGATAATGTTATCACCTCATTTTTTAGAAATAAGGTATAGTTTGAATTGCTTTGCTGAAACCCGTATCGTGTCATGGTCATAGTAAATCTCCCAAACCACGATCTCGATTGTTCCAAACTTGCCTAGATTAGAGTACTCGTTATTCCATAAGCCCTAAATGTAAAAATAGAAAAGTGACTTTAACTACATCTCATGCTTTGTCTTCTTCTAAGATTATCTGCAGGGAAAAGTCCAAGATTTCCAACAAATGCATCTCGTTGGAGACGCATGTGATCAAGTTATTCCCGACTGCAGCTACTGCCATCATCTCGAAACCTTGAAGCCCTGCAAGCACCATTCATCATAAATGCACTGTTTGATAGCTTCATTAAGGTACATACATACCTAAGACGAAGAGAGCAGCAGTCATGCCGCCATGCCGACTAGGTTTGGAGGGTCTCCCTCTCCAATCAACACATACCGCCTCTTCTTCCCTATCCATGCAAATATATAAACGAGCAGAGCAGAGGCTGAAAATAACTTGAGGCTTTGTTTTATAATCCCGGGTTGACTTTTATGTAGTGGGCCGGGCCCACCACCACATGGTCCATGGATCAGATGGAGCCTCAACAGTTCTTTAAATTCCCCATCATTATATATATTCTCCTGCGATTCTGCAATGGATACGTCATTTTCATGCATATCTATTCAGAACTCTCCTTCCTTAATTTCTTATGCACTGTCAGTAAATCCTTTAATTCCATCAATCAAATTTCTTACCTACTTAATTTGTTTATATGAACTAGCCAAAGTAAATGTGTATGGAATTTATTGGACATCATGCATGCATATATATGTCCTTTTTCCAACAATATATGATTTTTTTTTTAATTTGTAATTTCTGGACAGAAGTACGTACATCTCTTCCTTAATTAGTCAGTAATAGATGCACTCAGAGAGTGGGAGTAGAGTAGACTGGTAATATACAATGAATCAAATCAATCCATTTTAATTAATAATACCCATTCCCCCCACCCCTCTTTTGACTTTAATTACTCATTAAGATGTCAATTACTTCTTCTCCTTGACCTTTCTTGGATTAAGTGGGTCGTCATTTTCACCCTTGCAAATAAAATCTAAATATAATTGGAAGAACAAAACTTACCAAATATTGGGGTTAGTGGACCGACCATGTATACTTAATCAGCATGGGGTAGAGTTTAGGAGTGAACTTCTCTTTTAAAAAAAATGAGATTCATATTATATCATGAAGTTAATGTATACGTACATATATATATGTTAGTATAATATAAAGAATTCTATATATCTAGATAATATAAAAAAACAATCTACACTTTAATAGGAAACGAACTAAAAATTTCTCAATAATGAAAGACTTTTGATGCTTCAACCTTACCATTGAGCTAGACCTTATCAAAAATCGATAATGACAAATAACCAACCTACAATGAATAGGAAGGTATAATAATACTATGAATGACCCAATATCGTTTAGAGGGGATGATTAATTTGCATTAATTTGCATAAATTTGAATAGGACTGGCTAATGTTGCGCTCAAGTGGAAACTCAAATAACCAATTAACATCTTCTAACTTGATATATATATATATATATATATAGGGTCGCGTTAGACTAATAACAGCCTAAGTTGTAGAACTAAGACCAAATCTGGGCCATTGATATACATCAACCGATGGACCTGATTATGTCACGC